>JAOTOM010003556.1:107500-165048 GCA_034440615.1 Ashinkailepas kermadecensis
AATTGCCAATTTGTGTACCAATCGAGGTCGACATTCTTAATGAGTGTGGCAAGGGCGATTGGCGACTGAATTCTGACGCAGTCAAGTGCATGGTAAGATTACCCGTGCATGCTATTGGTCGTGGCCACGGCGACGGCGAAGAGCATGAGTTGAAAACGCGACGGCCGCCAATACTCCTCATTGCTCAGAGCTCGGGCCTCATTTTCAGCCGGCGCCAATGCTCTCCCGGTGTGTGGGCGACAGGTTGACGTGATCCCCGACAGCCCTGCGGAAGCTGCTCCGCCTGGCACACGGCCGACCGACTCTGGTGTCGCCGTCCGAACGCCCTGCAGGCGCGGCGGAATGCCAGCGGCCGCTCTCCTGCTGTCAGCCGGTGACCTCACGCCTCGCTGTTGACAGGCCAAACACTCTGGCTCGCGTGCGGGCACCGAGCCGCGCGTCAAGATGCAAAAGTCCATTTCGACGCCGTCCATGTTGAGTGCGCGCGAAGCCACCGAAGTGGACGCCGGCAAGCTGACGTGAGTACCGCCACGACTCCGCCCCCTCCCCCCCCCCCAGATCGTGGACGGTGGTGAGGAGGTGGTGGCAGGCGGTTGGTGGCAGACGGTGGTGAGGAGGTCTCGACTGGTTGATGGCTCTGCGACGGAGAAGCCTGCCGGATGCGTAAGTAGGTGTTGTGTGTTGTTGTGCTTGGTGTGGATGTCCGTCGGTGGATGTTGCGTTGGTGTGATGTGTAGGAGAGTAGGTGTTGTGTGTTGGTGTGCATGTCCGTCAGTAGATGTTGCGTTGGTGTGATGTGTAGGGCAGTAGGTGTTGTGTGTTGGTGTGCATGTCCGTCGAGCAGATGTTGCGTTGGTGTGATGTGTAGGAGAGTAGGTGTTGTGTGTTGGTGTGCATGTCCGTCAGTAGATGTTGCGTTGGTGTGATGTGTAGGGCAGTAGGTGTTGTGTGTTGGTGTGCATGTCCGTCGAGCAGATGTTGCGTTGGTGTGATGTGTAGGAGAGTAGGTGTTGTGTGTTGGTGTGCATGTCCGTCAGTAGATGTTGCGTTGGTGTGATGTGTAGGAGAGTAGGTGTTGTGTGTTGGTGTGCATGTCCGTCAGTAGATGTTGCGTTGGTGTGATGTGTAGGGCAGTAGGTGTTGTGTGTTGGTGTGCATGTCCGTCGAGCAGATGTTGCGTTGGTGTGATATGTGTAGGGCATCAGGTGTGTGATTGCATGGGTGTCTGCAGAGTATGCAGGCTGTTCGGTGTTTTTACTTACACCGACGGTTCAAAGACAAAGTGGCGTGGGGTGTGCTTTCGTGAGTGGCTCCAGCACAGGGACGTTTGCACTGCCCGCACACGCATCCGTATACACCGCGGAATTGATAGCGATCCAAAGAGCCCTGTACTACATTGAAGTGGGGCATGAGAGCACTCACGTTATGGTCTCATATTCTTTAAACAGTCTGCTGGCTCTGAAAGCCTTTTACCCTCGTGACCCACTTTTACAGGAAATCGCAATCCGTCCTAATACCCTCAGCCAGTCTGGAAAAGGCGTCACGCTGTGCTGGGTCTCCAGCCATGTGAGCATTGCCGGAAACGACATGGCTGATGCGGCAGCAAAGAGGGCAGCCGATAGACCTTCTACCCGTGCACTCCCCCTTCCTGCTACAAATCTCAATCAGACCATCAACGCATTCTTTGAACTTGAATGGCAGAAAGAGTGGGACTCCATTGATGACAACAAGCTCAACACACTGAAAAACCGTCTAGTGTTGTGGGAATCATCAGTGAGGAAATCCCGGTGGGAAGAAGTAGTTCTTGTTATGCTGAGGATAGGGCGCATATACGCCACCCATCGTTACTTGGTAATGAACGAGTCGAGGCCGATCTGTGACTATTGTGATGTGCCTCTTACAGTGTACCATGCTCTGTTGTCATGTCCTCGCTTTCGAGTGCAGCGAAGACGGCATTTTTGGCGACGAGCGGACGCGCTTACGCTTACTGACATTCTAGGTGACGATTCGCGTTTTATTCAGACGGGCAAATTATTTGAATATATCTCCGACATCAGGCTCCGTGTCATCTGTCCGTCACGACCTAGGCGTGTGTGTGTGTGTGTGTGTGTGTGTGTGTGTGTGTGTGTGTGTGTGTGTGTGTGTGTGTGTGTGTGTGTGTGTGTGTGTGTGTGTGTGTGTGTGTGTGTGTGTGTGTGTGTGTGTGTGTGTGTGTGTGTGTGTGTGCGTGCGTGCGTGCGTGCGTGCGTGCGTGCGTGCGTGCGTGCGTGCGTGCGTGCGTGCGTGCGTGCGTGCGTGCGTGCGTGCGTGCGTGCGTGCGTGCGTGCGTGCGTGATTATTACTTCAGAGGAAGGCCTGATTATAATAAACCGGTTGCAAACCATTAGTTATGGGCGCTAAATGACCAAACCTGGTCGATGCGCCCTAAAACTCAAATAACCAACCAGCCAAGGTGTTCGGTGCTTCCGGTGGCTTTGCGTGTACATTTGTCTGCGATCGAGCTGTGCGCCTCAGTGAACGCCGGCGGACGTTTGCAGCACATTCAGAGTACTGAAGCATTACTGGGCTGATCGGGAGCTCGGCAGGCTGAAATTTCCCCTCCATCGGAGTCAATGGTGGCGCCTCAGTCAAATCTGTCGAGATGGGACCGCGCTGGGTTGAAGTGCATCACGAGGTGTGGTAGGTTGCCTGTCGATGTGCTGTATTATGCTAGCAATATATGCTGATCGCGTTTGGCCTATGTCAGAAAAGCTCTTCACGGTCAGTTGCGAATACAAAAATAACTTTCGAAGTCAATCGAAGTCCGATTGACTTCCACCGCAGTATGGGTTGGGTGTTGTGTTGGCTCAGTACGGTGGCAACGCTCGCTCGCGTCCGAGCTCTTCCTGTTGACTGCGGGCCGCTCCGCTGTTGGTGACACTAACTAACGATGTCACACCTCGGCCCTCACTGTGAGATGGTGAACACCGCAGCGGGAGGCTGGGGCGGGCCGTGAAGACTGTATGCAGTGATTGCGCGCCTGCACTCAGGAGCCGTCCGACTGTTGTCCATTACCCGTATCCCAGCAGAGCGGAACACGTTTGAAATCTGGCGGATTCGTCTTGTTGCCGGACCCAGGTGATTCTACTCTACCATTGGCCATGCTGCTTCCTAATAACCGTGGCGTATGTTTTGTGCAGGGGTTATCCGGTATAATAATGTGGCGGATAGTAATGAATAGAGCTACGCGTGTTTCAAAGTTGCCTAAATGCCCGTCGTCTCTTCCCTAATTATCTAATGTCAGTCCACCTTGCCGATGTCATTGCTCATTCGACATAGGCCGATGGCATGTCCGCAGGACTTTGTCCCACTGTTGTGTATGACTGAGAAGACAGCGGCGGTAATGCCAATCTAGCATATGTCCGCTGGTGCATGTGCCGACTGGGACTGTCGTTTCCATCCGGGCCAGCCGCCGTCTGTCTGGCCGGTCCACATGGTCGGGCGCGTCTTCCTGAGATCTGACTTTTCCAGAATGTCGTCGGCTCCGGTGACGGTTCTGTGCCGCTGGGCTAGACTGTTGTGCTGGATGTCTGGTCGGTCGGCGGTTGTCTGCAGGGGCTCTCAGTCGGCTTGTTCCACTCAAAACGCGGAGAAGCTGACAATTAGTGCATTTGCTCAAATTGTAGTTTGATATCGTTTGCTGAAATGAAACTGCAGCTAAGTTAGTGACAGTCAGCCCGGCAAACTTTGCTCGGCATAATTCACCATCCCAATACCCGCCTCCGAGGAGTTAGCATATGACTATGCAACTGCCACTTTCCATGCACTGTTGCTCCAGCGTCTACTTGACTGATGTTGGCAAACGGCAGATACGAGCCTAATCCTGCTCCACCCGCCGGCGAGTTTTGGCGATGTTTCACGCTCAACTGGTTGCCAAGCGATTTGTTGTCGCCGTGTTTAGGATCGGCGGCAGCTGGCGGCAGCTGTCAGTCAGCGGGCAGCAGATGTGGGTCAGTCGGGACCAGACGGAAGGTCACCGGTTTCGGACGCAAGAACCACGGATCCAACTGCAGTCTGGCCGGGGACGGGCGAGTTGTGGCTGTGGACGGTGACAACCCTCGCACCGAGTCGATCGGCCGGCAAGCCGAGCCCGACTCAGCGACTGAGAGCGGTACCGCCGAGCAGGCTCAGCATAGTCGAGGTTTGCGTGCCGACCCGGCGGGTCGCCATGCGCCGGCACCAGTGGAGTTGACAGACACGCCGCCACACGGAGGCCGGCCGGAGTGCTGCCAGCGTGCACTAAGCACCACGCGAATATCAGCCGGTTGGCAGCACCGCCTGTGCGCGCGCCAGCCGACGGATGTGCTGTTGTCGCTGGCCATGGCTCCTGGGCGCCTGCCGGGCAGCTCACAGCGGATCGTGACCGCCGGCATGCGCGGCGTAAAGCGGCGTCGTCTGTGTCTGACGGTCTGACGGTCACAGACGGCGTCGTCTGTGTCTGACGGTCTGCCCCCGGTGGCCGGCGTCGTCTGTGTCTGACGGTCTGCCCCCGGTGGCCGGCGTCGTCTGTGTCTGACGGTCTGCCCCCGGTGGCCGGCACGTGTGGAATGGCCGCTGACACTCGGACGTGATGGCTGGCGCCGGTTTTGCAGTTCCCGCTGCTGGTCGGCTCTTGCACGGGTGTACTTCGAGTGGCTTAGCACAAATCCATCCTCGACCGTACACGGATTTCATATACGTAATGTTCGGGGTGGATAGTCGTCACATGCCGACGTATGAAGGAAAGCATCGATTTTAATCATCTCCCGGTGGCACGTGTGAATGTATTGCCAGGCCGAGAGCACGCGCGCCACACAACGGCCGCCAATCAACGTTGGACTTAGGCAGCGACGGACATGTCACTTAAATGGACATCGTCGAGTAATGCTGATGCGAGTTGAAGCCTTTGTTCTGTCTTAGGTGTTCCCGAGACATTGCCTTTGTGTTTCCGATAAATATAGAAGAGCATATCATGAACCGAGTTTCCGACTTGGGCTTGGGCGAAACATTTTTTTTCTTCGTCATTGGCATGAGACAAGAAAACACTGATTTTGAAGTTAGCCCCATGTGCTACCTTGCGAAACTGATGAAGCGTCGGAACATATCCTGCCCTGCTGTGGCCTCTCATTAAGGTAGCGGGTTGGAATTAGAGCGAGGGTATTCCTCATGGTCAGATCTAGCATATGGTGCCACACAATTTTCTCGAGCTTCATTCCTTAGCATTCAAGGTGATGTCAAATGTCCATTTTCAAAGAATAATGTTGCCTCACTCCATTAAGCCAATATTGGTATTACATACTGATATGTGACGATTGAGGTCACATTCCTCGACTAAATAACTCTTCCGTTTAATTTCGATAGCACCTCGCTGCAAGAATTCGGAAGGTAGACGATGACCAGAAATGAGCCTGATAAGTTGCTTCTTCATGCACTTTATGACGCATGTGCCTTCGGTCATGCAATAATTAATTAGGATGCTACCGCAGATGACAATGCACTGACCAGTGAAGGCAGTGTCGCTGCTGGTGGGTCCGTCTGGGTCCACGTCAGGTGACGCGGCGGAAGCCAGTGTCGCTGCTGGTGGGTCCGTCTGGGTCCACGACGCGGCGGAAGCCAGTGTCGCTGCTGGTGGGTCCGTCTGGGTCCACGTCAGGTGACGCGGCGGAAGCCAGTGTCGCTGCTGGTGGGTCCGTCTGGGTCCACGTCAGGTGACGCGGCGGAAGCCAGTGTCGCTGCTGGTAGGTCCGTCTGGGTCCACGTCAGGTGACGCGGCGGAAGCCAGTGTCGCTGCTGGTGGGTCCGTCTGGGTCCACGTCAGGTGACGCGGCGGAAGCCAGTGTCGCTGCTGGTAGGTCCGTTGGGTCCCAGTGTCGCTGCTGGTAGGTCCGTCTGGGTCCACGTCAGGTGACGCGGCGGAAGCCAGTGTCGCTGCTGGTGGGTCCGTCTGGGTCCACGTCAGGTGACGCGGCGGAAGCCAGTGTCGCTGCTGGTGGGTCCGTCTGGGTCCACGAGTGACGCGGCGGAAGCCAGTGTCGCTGCTGGTGGGTCCGTCTGGGTCCACGTCAGGTGACGCGGCGGAAGCCAGTGTCGCTGCTGGTGGGTCCGTCTGGGTCCACGTCAGGTGACGCGGCGGAAGCCAGTGTCGCTGCTGGTGGGTCCGTCAGGTGACGCGGCGGAAGCCAGTGTCGCTGCTGGTGGGTCCGTCTGGGTCCACGTCAGGTGACGCGGCGGAAGCCAGTGTCGCTGCTGGTGGGTCCGTCTGGGTCCACGACGCGGCGGAAGCTCTCTGAGGTGGAGTCCCCAGATCAACCAGTTCAGTGGCCTCCCGAACATCTTCTCAACAGAGTGGAACATACGACCCCAAAGTCTAGTGTCCAGTGTCCATTGGTATAATTTTATCCGATGGACTGGATTGTTGCATTAACTTCATGCTTGTTCGTCCACTCAACCACACGTTTGGCGATTTGTTTGGCTGCGGTGGTACTGTTGGTCGCCTTCGCATGGATGAAATGCTCCAGTCCGATCAGGATATCGTTGTTCACTTGCCACGCCTCGAGGTACTTCAGTGTCGGGTCCCTTCTTCCATAAACAAGATGCATGTGATGTTATGCTCTTGTTACTTTAGAGTAATCAATGAGAACACCTGTCCGAAGTTCGGTGTTCAGACGGTTCTTAGCCCGCTGGCATTGCGTCGACAACTTCGGTAGTATCCTGTTCGCTGATCATCCCGTAATCAATGAGAGTGATATTCACAACAGCGGCTTTAGCGTTCTTTGATTGACTGTACCTGCCTGAGGTAATAGCGGCATGAATCATTTTTGTTATGTTCTGTATGGATTGGCTTTTGGCACCAGCCAATGTTTTATTGGCTGTATTCTTCCCCCTGGACCCGCTCGTCTTGCTCGTCATAGGAAATTCTGCTTAATGGAGCTGCTGATGCTGTTTCCTCGGCCTTATTTTCGCCTTTGCCCCAGGCACTCCCTCCTAATTTTTCCCGTTTCTCTCTTTACTTCATTTCCGTCAGCTGCCTCTTGCTTTCCCTGCCTTTGTCTGTGCTTCCAATCATAGTGCATGCCCCCCCCCTGAACCCCTTGCTATGTTATTATGAGCGCGAGCTCTGTGACGGAAATACTTCCGTGCCTTGGGTAGGTGCAGGTTATGCAGTACATGGGCAGCACTGACCTACTGGAACTTGGGAGGCTGGACAGTTAGCCTCCGCACAGTTGACTCCATGGGCACAAAATAAGCCAAGTTGTCGGCGCGCCCTGAAACATCAATCCATCACCTTTGGCATCAATCAACATTAATCCATCAATCCATCACTTTGGGGCATTGACACTTCGCTAAGTCAAATGGTTTGTCCAGATTTTCGTGTAGTTTTTCATCTCTCTGGTTTGTGATCTGACGTCTCTCTATTTTTGCAGCCTTTACTCACAGTCTTGCCAGTATGCCATGGACCAACTTTTCCGAAACGCGGATCGGTGGCTGAAGCTTAATGTTCGTCCTGCTCCACCTCTCATTAGTCGTGACAAATATACATGACCAATGAAGTCGATGCACGCTAAAACCCAAATAACGAGTTAACAATGGCATGGGCATTGTTTCGGAAACCATAGTCGTCAACACTGGTGTTTCAAAGGAAAATGCCGTACCTGAAGAAATCTCTCAGAGCTGGAAGTTCTGTCGGAGATGTTTCATTTCATCTTCCCAGGTACTCAGACAGTGTAGTTGTCGCAACATTGCGAGTTACCCTACGCGCCATCTGGATCTGAAGTCCTAGCTGCAACTTCGACCAAGCGCACCACCAGACAACTTTCCTCGCCGTCAGCTGGCTACTCAGTTATGTACCCCATATACTTTGGATCCGTCCATGACGTGATCCGACGATCCAGGCAGCGCTACCGCAGCATGAGAACATCGACGCGCCAGGAAGGAGCCAGTTGGCACAGCGAGACAGTGCGATAGGCTGTTGGCCTTTACAATGTCATTCGAGATCATTAACCTATGCCGACCTCAGATGAACCTTTTTGACTTGGGTTACTCCTGGGCTATCTTGGACACCGAACTACAATTTGTGTCCTTTTTGACTCGTATGCACTTTTTTAAAAGGCTAGGACTTCCGCACGACGTGCTGTGTGCACAGCTGAGCAGGTATCCGGAATATGCCAGAAATAACAATACGCCAAATATGCAATGGTACCCCCAACTGGGCGAGTGTGAGCTCAGATCGGTGCATTGCAGACCAACACAAATCATGGGTTCCTCTAGCCGAGCTACTGGTCAGTGATGACCGCGGCCAACGCTACCGATTACCGCCCATGAGATTGCTCGTTCCCTGTCGAAACGTAGCCGAGAGGTAATAGCTGGAACGCACAGTTGTCACGTCACGGATTCGCTGCCAAATGTGTGCAATTGACCTCGTCACCATCGGCAATATGTCCCATAACCGGCCACTCACGATGGCTGAATTGATGTGCGTCGTCGTGCGGCTACAACGTGTGTCAGAAGGTCTAGACACCAGGCTCAGCGAAGTTCGTTCAAGACAACTTTCTCCCCGTTCGTTCGAAACTCGTCTAAGCACTTCTAACGATTTTTTCAAGGCATCCATAACTGTCCACTAACCTCGCGAGAAACAGTTGGGTAGTTGTATTGTAGCTAGGCAGAGTGGATTATAATCGCTGCACTATCTTGCAACGTTTATCACTTCGTGTTTATGCAGGTTAATAAAGGGCTTGGCAACTGCAAACTAACGTAGCTTTTATAACTACATGACGTTTTCACCGACACACCGTGTTGATTTAGGAAGAACGAGGTAACGGTGGACCAAATGTTGTCCCTAGATAAATGTTGGATGTGATTCTACTGTCGTAATTTTAGACAAAGACAGTTTTAGCATCCTCTCCCCCTCTTTCTATCTCTCGCTCTCGCTTTCGCTGCTTTCGCTTTCGCTCCCGCTCGCTCTCTCGCCCTCTCCGTCGCCCACGCCCTCGCCCTCCAGGAGAGGCATAGAAGTTCCTCCTGCTTGATGAGCGCTTTCGTGAACTTTTTCAAGGAAGTCGAGTTGGACATGAAAGAAATCCGGGAATGGAGGGTTTGCGAGTTCCCCGTGGGAGTTGGTTACACCGCAAGTCGATGCATCTCGCGAAAGGCCGATGCAGCTGTCGATGAGCCTGGCGCGCTGGCTCGCCAACATATTTGAGTCATTGCATGGCTCGGTGGGAACCTGTACCGACGGATCTCGAACGGATGATGGTATGGGGAGCACTCTTATTTCTTGTTCCGTCACCCGCTCGCTTTCGCTCCCTTTGTATATGTGTTGTGCACTCCTTGGAACTTATTGCCACTTTTAAAGCTCTTTGTTGCATCTAGGTGTCGAATGACGATTGACATGCCATATTCACCGATTCTTTAAGCAGTCTTTTGACTCTGGAAAGTAGTTATCAAATAAACCTATATTTACGTGATATGTTGAGCCCCCTCACCGTTTCTCGCCGTGTGGTAAGCAATGTTCTGTGCTAGGTCCCTGGGTACGTGGTGGGCTAGTTCCATTGAAGACCAGTATGTAGACCAGTTCGATTGAATACCAGTATGCAGACTAATTCGATTGAAGACAAGTATGTAGACCAGTTGCATTGAAGACCAGTATGTGGACCAGTTCACACGCCCCGTGCACGCGATCATCGTCGCTCCTGGGCAATCATTGAGAAGTACCATTTTCATCTTAAGCAAGTGGCAGGGAGTGCGGGATGCGCTGTCTACGAGCGAACTGAGAGCCATCAAGCCTTGTCTCGGGCAGTGAAGCTCGTCCTGTCCTAAGCGTAGGCAATACGAGGTGGCATTATGCCGCTTCCGCATTGGGTTCACGCAAGTCAGCCGCGCTTGTGTGGTGGTGACGGTCCTCAGTACCCTAGACATGCACCATTGGCATTCGGACACAGTTTGTAGGGTCGTCTACCTAGACGAAAGACACCTTGACACACACAAAATGACTACACTATCTACATTGTCGGTACAAAAAGACAGGCATTTTGTGTGTGTGTGTCGAGGTGTGTTTCGTCTGGAGTGGTCTGCCATCAGTTTTTGCATTGCTCAATCGGGACGTCTCATACACTTTCTATCGCAAGTGTCGTATTCAGCGGTGTATACAGCGGTGTACTGACAAACATTGGATGCCAAATCCGTAGCACCGTAGTATGTATCTGTTCTACACGCGGTGAACCTTTCCACTGCGTGTAGCCATGCTTTCAGTGGTCAGTTATGAGCGTGATATGACCATAGCTGTCGAGGCACCTTGAAGCTCAAATTACCAACTAACTCCCCAGCAATGTTCTGTTTAAGCGTATACTTGGAACCGAACATTTTAATATGCTTGGAGAATCGAAATAATAGTTTTTGAAATGTCTTTACGGAACGCTTCAGCGTGCGCAGTGACTCAAATAATAATATGTGGAAAATATGTGGAAGATCAAGTCGTAGTTAATATGTCGAGAGGACGATTGTCACCGTCCACTGTGCCAAGGGTGGTGGGCCCAGTTGGTGTTACAGCAGGCCATGTCACGTACAACTGGGAGGTTGACGGAGATATTGGTAGCGGTAGCATAACGCCGCAGGGGCCCCGGAAATTGCCCAGGTGCCATGGCGTCAGGGAGCTGTGCAGAAGGAAATGTCTACAGGCGACACTGGTGCCTGACTAACAAGCGCTGTCTTGGAGGAGGGGGGGGTCATACATTTTGGCAGGGCGCAACGGCTGCCCGTCGTGTTTTCGCAGCTCACAATCCGAGAGAAGTAAACATGTATGCGTAATGCGCCCGGCAGCGGGTGTGGCGCGACCGGTTCTAAGCCACCTGTTGGTGCATTCTGACTGCCAGCTTAGCAACCTACCAGGGAGGGACATTAGGGACAGTCGAGGAAATTGGACAACAGGAGCCGCGAAATGAGATGAGGAGGCCGCCGCCGCCGCCCCACGCATCCGCGCTACCCACATATTTATAGTTGCACCGCTGATATTTTAACGTCGCTCCTCACTGTTGTCTGCTGGTGTTGCCTGCCGATTCTGACGTAGTATCCCGCTGTGTTATGTTGTACTTCGTTGTTGTCTGCTGGTGTTGCCTCCCGGTTCTGATGTAGTGTCCTGCTGTATTTATTATGTTGTACTTCGCTGTTGTGTGCTGGTGTTGCCTGCCGAGCCTGACGTAGTGTCCGGCTGTGGTATCTGCCCGCTGGTTGCCACCTCGCCGGCACGCACATCTGCACGCGTGTTGCCCGTGTGTCGTCAGTGGCCTGCCGAGCAACGACTCGGATGACGATGACGACCGCCAGGAGCTGGTAGCCATGCGCAGTGCGCCGGCCGACACCTTCGTCAGAGGGTGAGTCCACCGGTGACGCCGGTGTCGGCCCGGTCGGCTAGTCCAGGGATCAGGCCTCCATCACAAGGCCAATCTCTCCTCCCCCCCGACACACACACATGGAGGTGTTAGTTAGTTAGTTATTTGGGCTTTACGCTGTTCAACCAGTAATATTTGTGTGCATTTTAACCCACTTGTTCAACGAACGATAAAAAAAATATCCGCAAAAAATGTGTGCTTGCTTCATCGTAATCGCTGGTGATTATGCGGTGGATAGGGAACCGGGGTTATTTATAGTCGGTGCTTTCTTCGAATCGTAAAGTGTCCAGTTCAAATCTCACAAGGTGTTGCCTTTTCGGTTCGACCGTTTTCCGATCGGTGTGGGAATTTGGTGACGCTGCATGCCCGGCATGATGCGTCACACAAATTTGCCCACGAAAATTGGATTATAATATGAATATCAAAATATACGCCGAGTACCAGTATATCCGAGAACAACAATAGCCACAGGAATTACGGTAGGTGACAATTTCATCCGAAATGAATGCTATGCTAGTGGTATATGTGTTTCCAGGGACCAAACGGTGCCTTATATGGTGCCTGTCCCCATGCACCATAGCAGACTACTGTAGAGAATGGATATTTATGTAGATCACATTGACTGCGGTCGGATTCACCCTCCTCCGGCGATGGCCGATGGATTCGGACGATGTGTGTGGCGGCGTTCCTACAGTCATCTGCCCCAGTTGATAGCTCTGCCGATGTGTGTGGCGGCGCCCCTACAGTCATCTGCCCCAGTTGATAGCTCTGCCGATGTGTGTGGCGGCGCCCCTACAGTCATCTGCCCCAGTTGATAGCTGTGCTGATGTGTGTGGCGGCGCCCCGACAGTCATCTGCCCCAGTTGATAGCTGTGCTGATGTGTGGCGGCGCCCCTACAGTCATCTGCCCCAGTTGATAACTGTGCTGATGTGTGGCGGCGCCCCGACAGTCATCTGCCCCAGTTGATAGCTGTGCTGATGTGTGGCGGCGCCCCTACAGTCATCTGCCCCAGTTGATAGCTCTGTCGATGTGTGTGGCGGCGCCCCCTACAGTCATCTGCCCCAGTTGATAGCTCTGCCGATGTGTGTGGCGGCGCCCCTCAGTCATCTATCTCAGTTGCTAGCTGTGCTGATGTGTGTGGCGGCGCCCCTACAGTCATCTGCCCCAGTTGATAGCTCTGCCGATGTGTGTGGCGGCGTCCCTACAGTCATCTGCCCCAGTTGATAGCTCTGCCGATTGTGTGGCGGCGCCCCTCAGTCATCTGCCCCAGTTGATAGTTCTGCCGATGTGTGGGGGGGCGCCCCTACAGTCATCTATCTCAGTTGCTAGCTGTGCTGATGTGTGTGGCGGCGCCCCGACAGTCATCTGCCCCAGTTGATAGCTGTGCTGATGTGTGGCGGCGCCCCTACAGTCATCTGCCCCAGTTGATAGCTGTGCTGATGTGTGGCGACGCCCCGACAGTCATCTGCCCCAGTTGATAGCTGTGCTGATGTGCGGCGGCGCCCCTACAGTCATCTGCCCAAGTTGATAGCTGTGCTGATGTGTGTGGCGGCGCCCCTACAGTCATCTGCCCCAGTTGATAACTGTGCTGATGTGTGTGGCGGCGCCCCGACAGTCATCTGCCCCAGTTGATAGCTCTGCCGATGTGTGGCGGCGCCCCTACAGTCATCTGCCCCAGTTGATAGCTCTGCCGATGTGTGTGTGTGGCGGCGCCCCGACAGTCATCTGCCCCAGTCGTCAGTTGTGCCGACGTGTGTGGCAGCGGTGTCGACAAGTTCGCAGACAGTCGGCGCCTGCCGCCGGCGCCAGTGCGCTCACCAACGGGCACAGCAGCCGGCTGACTCGCCGGTCGGCTGAGTCGCTTCCCCATCTGATTCGTTGTCTCGCCTGGCTCGCTAACCCATCGATTCGTTTCCCTACTGAATCGCAACCCCGGCTGACTCGCTTCCCCGTTTGACATGTTGTTCCGCCTGACTCGCTATTCCATTGACTCGCTATCCCGGCTGACCCGTTTCCTCGTTTGACACGTTGTTCCGCCTGACTTGCTACCCTATTGACTTGATATCCCATTGACTCACTACTCCATTGACTCCCTATCCCACTGACTGAGCCAATGGGATCATTTACTCACTGCCCCATTGACTGCTACCACTGCTAACCCTCTTTCCCATTTGACCCGTTCCGCCTGGCCGGCTACCCTTGGACTCGCTGCCCCATTGACTCGCTAGCTCGCCTGACTCGTTAGTCCACCTGACTCGTTCCTTCATCAGGCTCAGACTCGGTCTCACTCGCTAACACTGGCGTATTCAGAAACATGCTTTCAGCTCGCTGAGGTGTCAGATAAAAAGTCCGGTTCATCGACTCCACTGCTGTTGAGGTATAAGTTGTTTCAAATGTATATATTGCAATGCATCGGGTTGTGAGAAATGTGTTGATCGATGCGAATTTCGCTTCAAATAGAGTCGTTCGTGGCCAAGCCGACTCTGCCCGGCAATCAGCCTGATGGCTGGCCGCAGCCGGTGGGAGTCGGATGGCTGGTCGCAGCCGGTGGGAGTTGGACGCGCCGATCGCCGCAGCCGGTGGGAGTCGGATGGCTGGCCGCAGCCGGTGGGAGTCGGATGGCTGGTCGCAGCCGGTGGGAGTTGGACGCGCCGATCGCCGCAGCCGGTGGGAGTCGGATGGCTGGCCGCAGCCGGTGGGAGTCGGATGGCTGGCCGCAGCCGGTGGGAATCGGATGGCTGGCCGCAGCCGGTGGGAGTCGGATGGCTGGCCGCAGCCGGTGGGAATCGGATGGCTGGCCGCAGCCGGTGGGAGCGGATGCGCCGATCGCCGCAAACCGCGCGGGAAAACAGCTCTATTCCCTATCAACTTGTATAGCTTTATTACATTATTGCAAAACAGCTTTATTCCTGAAAAAGTCGGCATGTAATATACTATTGATTCAGTTGTATCGCTTTGAATATAAACGGGAATGACAGGGGCCGATAATCATCAGTTGGCGGTAAGAGCTGAAACAAGTCATCGGGATATGCACCGTACCGCGGACAATATTCAAACGTAAAAAACTTTCATGTATAAATATTTGGGAGCACTTGTAAATCAGGATTGCCAAGAAATGGACTTGGTAGCCTCTTGTCACCTAGTCAACCATTCATATAAATTCATATAACAAAAATTGTATGGTGTTCCAACTATGAAACCATCAGCTAGGCAAAGGCACATAGAGTTAGGTAGGCACCTACCACTCCACTGCTGCAATAATAATGGTACAATTGGCAATACGACATGGCGATGCAATGTGCCTTTTAATTACTCATCACCAATTGCATGTTCCATTTATACCCGATTTTCTCTTCTTGTATATGTCAATGTTGTCAACACAATAAACCGATCACTGACCTCGGAATAGGTCACTGACATTGTTATATTACAAATTAACCCCTTCCTCCGGTTCGCTCAACACCATACGCAACTGTAAACTGCTCTCGCCGCTGTGCGTTTATGTCGATAGCTCGTCTGGGCTCGCTGTCTCATCTGACTCGATGCTTCGTCGGACTCTGCTTCTCTGGACAGCCCGTCTTGACTCTGTCCCATCTGGCTCGATGTTTTGTCTGACGCTGCTTCTGTCGGCAGGCCGTCGTTCCTAGAAGATGACAGGAAGCAGAGACGGAAGCGCAGCAGCATCTTCTTCCGTAAGAAGAAGGTGAGTGCTCGCGTGGTCACAGCCGTGGCTGTACTGGCCACTGGCCATAAGCTCCAGCAGGAATGTTACGTCTGAGTGCACGTGCAATGATCAAACAACAAAACGTTGCTATTTGACAGTAAATGTTTAATTGGGTCCTTGTGTTTTCCTCGTTTCAACATGTTTTGTATTCTACTGGCTCGGCTGAGCCCTCCTGAGTGGCAGACACTCGCTGTGACGGGACGGGGATGGCCGAGTGGTTAAGGTGTTGAGCTCTGCGTACCAAAGGTCCCGGGTTCAACACTCGCACCACTCGGGACATTTCCGGGGACGAGTAGTCTAGGGGTAAGTTGCGCGTCTCACAATCGAAAGATTGTGGGTTTGAGTCTCACCTGTCGCTACTCTTCGCCCGCGACCAATCGGCGAGAGAGGTTGGCGACGCTACATGACTCAACGATGGACGTGTCGTAAAACCAATGACCACCAATAACCAATCATCGAGACATTTCCCAATCCCGCGGCCCACCGGCGAAACGATGTGGGCGGCGCCATTAGCCGTGATCGTGCATAAAGTGCGTCGTGAGCCGCCCAATAAGCACACAAACACTCGCCGTGACGGGACACCCCCGTTCACGTCGCCGTGACGGGACACCCCCGTTCACGTCGCCGTGACGGGACACCCCCGTTCACGTCGCCGTGACGGGACACCCCCGTTCACGTCGCCGTGACGGGACACCCCCGTTCACATCGTCGTGCCGGGACACCCCCGTTCACGTCGCCGTGACGGGACACCCCCGTTCACGTCGCCGTGACGGGACACCCCCGTTCACGTCGCCGTGACGGGACACCCCGTTCACATCGTCGTGACGGGACACCCCCGTTCACGTCGCCGTGACGGGACACCCCGTTCACATCGTCGTGACGGGACACCCCCGTTCACGTCGCCGTGACGGGACACCCCCGTTCACGTCGCCGTGACGGGACACCCCCGTTCACGTCGCCGTGACGGGACACCCCCGTTCACGTCGCCGTGACGGGACACCCCCGTTCACGTCGCCGTGACGGGACACCCCCGTTCACGTCGCCGTGACGGGACACCCCCGTTCACGTCGCCGTGACGGGACACCCCGTTCACATCGTCGTGACGGGACACCCCCGTTCACGTCGCCGTGACGGGACACCCCCGTTCACGTCGCCGTGACGGGACACCCCGTTCACATCGTCGTGACGGGACACCCCCGTTCACGTCGCCGTGACGGGACACCCCGTTCACGTCGCCGTGACGGGACACCCCCGTTCACGTCGCCGTGACGGGACACCCCGTTCACGTCGCCGTGACGGGACACCCCCGTTCACGTCGCCGTGACGTCCACACACGGCGCTGGCAGGCTGCAAGCCACCTTCGACACGGCGGCACTCGGTCCAAGTGTTGGCTCGTGTTGAAGCGCGGCGGACATCCCTCTCCAGTTGAATCCCCCTCCATATTGAACGCATTCGACAGTAATTAACACACGCGACGTGCAGTGCTCGATTCAAGCTATCCGCCCACGGGAGGAAAGGAGGGGACGGGCGAGGAGGCTATTCCGCTTGGCTGAGTGAGCCTAACCAAAGCTGATGCTGATGACTAATTAGCCTAACAAAAACTGATGGAAGAGTGGCGAGACTGGCTAGTGACTAACGAGGAGAGGGATGTGTAAGCCAGATGTTGCCGTGACTGGCCTGCAACTGGTAACGACTGAGGAGTTCGACGCTGGTCGGCCGGTAGTATGTGCTGATTTGAATGGCCAGACGGTGAACCTGGGTGGCGACACCAGTCCTGGCGGCCGTGCTGCTGATGTGTGTTAGCCCGGTGGGAACTGCACCATCGGTGGTTACATCGATCCCCACGTGATGACATCGGCCACTGTAGAGTCGTCGCGCCGTCAAACGCCGATAATCAATCAATCAGCTGAATAACAACTCACCTGCCGTACCGGTGACAGGTGGCGGCGCCTGAACGGCAATCGACGGGGTCAGTGAGAACTGGCGGTTCGTATGCGACGCAATGCAATCCAAAGCGAAATGTACGTAATATTTCTGAACTGAGCCTCGTGAATGCCAGTCACGCGTCGCACCGGCGTGCCTTACCTTGCGTTATTGACAATCGTCCGGCATGGTATATCGTTGAACATGTCGCGGTGGACTGTTGCGCCCGTCTGTGCCGTTGGCTCAAGACCATATCTGGAGTTTGGATGGCGCATGTCGGCTGGTGACCTCCTCGGCTCGGCTGGTGACCTCTGTCGGCTGGTGACCGCCAGAGAGCCGAGCAAATCCATTTATCATTTGGCACGTGCGCGTGCGTGTCTGGCAGTGGACGGAAACGGCCGCTCCAAGTGGCGAAACGACTGCTCCATGCAGCGTGTCGTTGGTGTGTGCGGACAGTGACACTGCTACCCTCGCTGGGTCTCTCTGTCTGTCTGTCTGTCTGTCTGTCTGTCTGTCTGTCTGTCTGTCTGTCTGTCTGTCTGTCTGTCTGTCTGTCTGTCTGTCTGTCTGTCTGTCTGTCTGTCTGTCTGTCTGTCTGTCTGTCTGTCTGTCTGTCTGTCTGTCTGTCTGTCTGTCTGTCTGTCTGTCTGTCTGTCTGTCTGTCTGTCTGTCTGTCTGTCTGTCTGTTGTCTGTCTGTCTGTCTGTCTGTCTGTCTGTCTGTCTCTGTTCTGTCTTCTGTCTGTCTGTCTGTCTGTCTGTCTGTCTGTCTATCTTCTATCTCTGTCTCTATCTCTGTCTGTCTGTCTGTCTGTCTGTCTGTCTCTATCTCTGTCTGTCTGTCTGTCTATCTCTATCTCTATCTCTATCTCTATCTCTGTCTGTCTGTCTATCTGTCTGTCTGTCTCTCTGTCTCTCTGTCTGTCTGTCTGTCTCTCTCTCTCTCTCTGTCTGTCTGTCTGTCTGTCTGTCTGTCTGTCTGTCTCTCTCTCTCTCTCTCTCTCTCTCTCTCTCTCTCTCTCTCTCTCTCTCTCTCTCTCTCTCTCTCTCTCTCTCTCTCTCTCTCTCTCTCCTACTACTACTACTCCCTCTCTTCTCTCTTTCTCTCTACTCTACCTTACAGTCGGCCATCCGCAGCCACAGTTGGCCATTCGCTACCACAGTTGGCCATCCGCTACCACAGTTGGCCATCCGCTACCACAGTCGCCCATCCGCTACCACAGTTGGCCATCCGCTACCACAGTTGGCGATCCGATACCACAGTCGCCCATCCGCTACCACAGTTGGCCATCCGCTTGCGGGTGTTGTTACCTAGGACGAGTGCCACCATACCATCGATCGAGCGTTGTGGTTGCTTGCCGACTTCGTGCTCGTGTGTTCGGCTCAAATGAAAGTATTCGATGTTGCGCTGGTGTTCATGGGACATCGTTGGCCGTGATTGGATTCTTCGGTAGATCCTGGCTCCGAGCAGGAGCATATATATGGAATATATACGGCCGGATATTCTGTCCCTGGTGAGGTTATACAGCCTGGCTTTAATGTGTGTATTGTATTAGAGCAGCTAATTGTGTCTTGTGATGGATCAGTTGTTTGACGCTGATAAGTATCGAATCACACCGACAGGGTGAGTCGACACCATACAGGGACCCCTGCCTCTGTATGGTGCCCTGTATGGTGTCTTGTATGTGACCTGTATAGCGACCTGTTTTTGTAGTTTCCCCGCCGATAACACATACTGATCAGACTCTAAACCATGGACCAAGGGACCTGTATGCTGGACACTGGGCCCCGAACCCTTGACCCTGCACCCTTCGTCTTGATCCTGGGACATCACCAATTGATTCACGGCGCAGCTTATTTGATTTATTAGTTCTTGCTGCTGGCATTGTGGGGCGCTTTCGAATTGGACGGCCATGTTAATTAGGGGGAGTGGTGGCGGCACCGTGGTGGATCGACAGCCGCCTTCGGTGTACCTCACTGTCACCTGTTTGTCCCGATGTCCCCTGTGTCTTCCAGTGACAGTGACACGTGTCTGCAATGTCCCTGCCTCTGGCATGCGTGCGCAGCATCCCAGTGTCCACCCATACTCAATCCATATCCCAGTGTCCGCCTATCCGCAATTCCCACCCATGCCACACTGTGCCTTGCTCCTCCCCCCCCCCACACTAATCTCCCCGTGGGACCCGTTGTTCCTTTTTGATCCACTGGCGCCAGTGACTCCAATGGCTGGTGTTTCTTCCATTATTGCCCCCACCAGTGCCCTGCAGTTAATTGTTTCGTGCAACAGGAGGTATCATGCCAGACCAAAATCCGTTGCGACGTCGAATAATTGGAGTATATGGCAGGCAGAAGTGAAGTTAGAATTTCATAAGTAACTATTAGGAATGCTTTCTCATGACATTGACATCACAATTGACTGTGTTCAGCTAAGTATGAACAACGCACTACACGACACTACACAATCGGCACGCTGTCATATTTCTTGAACGCCAAGGTAGAACACCCAAATTGTGTTTCAGGAGCTCCAAACAATTTTTGTAGGTGTTACCGAAATTTTGTAGCTGCCGAACGCTGCTCCTCGCACATCTTCCGTCGCAATGTCATTCCACCGCGCTATGTAATCACTTGTCCATGTTCGTCCCATTGGTCACTGCGTTTCCCTATGCTTCGTCTTCGTGCTCCTCGCTCTGTCTCTCCTCGCCCTTCCCTAGCATTTCCCTGGCCCGTCGTGTCACATGTGCTGTCCTGTCTTCTGTTCCTCCCACTATTCATCAATGTTCCTCCCGCCTATTCCTCGCATTATTCCGCGCATCTCCCGCCGTCTTGTGTGTCCAGCTCGGCCGAGGCACGCCTCGACTCAGACAGCACACAGGAGGCTGCTGTGGTCGTGACGAGCGGTCAAGGTATCCGGGACAGTCTCCTCCTTCGCCTCCGATCCCTACTGGCGGCCAACGTGCCACCTAACATGTGCGCCAAATGACCTCGTAGTCGGCGCGCCCTTAAGCCCAAACAATCAATCGTGACTAAGGCCGGAGTGGCCGACGGTTGGTCCACCAGTGACCAGATGCCGGCTGGCGCGTTGGGCGGTGGGCACACTCCGAACGCGGCCGGCCGTGACCTGACCCGCTGCGGAGGGATCCAGCGCGGCCTGACCCGGCCTGACCCGGCCTGACCCGGCCTGACTCGGCCCGCACGCAGCTGGCCGTCAGCGCGACAGCCGCGCCGCAGAAGTCGATGCACCCTAAAGCCCTAATAACCAGCTGACAGCAGCACTACGTTTTGATGCGGCAGCCGGGGCGCGGCGGGTTTCGGCGGCGGCACGGGCGGGAGTTGTGTCGGCGGGCGCCCGTGGGACCTGTGCCGGCTCGTCCTGTCTACTCGTGTCGAGTGCCGTCGGTACACGAGCGCAGCGAAAACTTCCGGGATGCAGTTTGTCGTCGGGAAGTAGAGTAGCCGGGCGCCAACTGAAACGTGGAAGCCATACGTGCTGGCGTTGCTGAGCATTTAACACTCGCACGTCCGGCGGTCCGCGCCAACTTCGCATGTCCGGGGGGGGGCAGATGTCTGCCCGCCCCCTAAGATCTCGAGAACTATGCTAGGTAGCGACAAACGGAAAACGGCTTTGGATAGCTGGTGACAAGCTCTATCGAAAGTATTTCGGTCATTTTCTCGCTCATGTCAATATTTAGGTCACTGGGTCATCATGTCAAATTCGACCAGATCGGGTGGGACCCTCAGATATTGGCACATATCTCAGGACCTGTAACAGATAGAAACAAACTGCAAATGCTATTCGATAGCCCTTGAAATGTGCTATCGACATACGCTGTGTAATTTAAGGTCTGGTCAACAGATTGGTCACCGAAACAATGTCCTCAGGTCAAGGTCATGGGGTAGAGTAGGGAGGTCATGTAATATATAAATCGACACGTCTTGGTGATACAAGCACAATGACGGTAATTTCAGCCTTCTAGCTCAATGCATTGCGATATAGTGCGCAGAAATGTGCTAGTGATTTCAAGTGACCTCAGCTGACCTTGGTGGGGCCACTGAGCAAAAATGTCAGCGATAGCATTGCGAATAGCTTCCAACTACACGCCATAACGGTTGCAGGTCATTCCGAGAGCAAATATGTAACCAGGAAACATTTGTATATTTTTCCATAGGCCTATAATGGGTAAGCCATGTCCACGACCTGATCTCAGGTCAACGCTACGAAAAAACCGTGATATACATATTATAGACCCTGATAAGGTCATGACGTGATATAAGTTTGAAATCAATCGCCCAATTATTGTGGGAGTGATGCCACCTAGAACTCGGAGGGACGTTAGGTCACTTCGCCTGACCTGGTGACCTGACTTGAGATGACCCAGGGTCAAAAATTTATGAGGATATGCGGAAAAGACCAATGAGCAGCCATGCGAGGTTTGGCTTTGCTAACCCGATTAGTATGGCGTCAAAGTAGGAAAAACCGCAGGGGGGGCAGATATCTGCCCCCCCCCGGACGTGCGCGGGTTAATTGCACGTGGCCGGCCAGCGCTGTTCCACACCTGTTTTTTGGGGCGCGGTACCGAAATCGATGGCGCTGTTGGGCGTTAGATTGTTGGCTGCAGGCTATTGTGGTGCGGCACGGCACTTCGGAGATGTTTGGTGTAGGGTCGCGAGGCAGCATCACCACGGTGTGGTCGGCCTGCCGCCGGCTGCAGCTGGGAGGAGCCGCCGGCGGCCACGGCACGGATTGTATCATGTGTGTACATCTAATCCCTCGTTTCATCCTCCCTCTTCTCTGCCCACGGTCTTCAGCCGCACTATTTCTCCTTTCATTCACATTCGTGTGGGCGCGCTGTACAGCCGGTGCGGCTGATGGGTAAAGAACAGTGATTGAATATTCGTGAAATGGGGTGGAATATACCACTTTCTGAACACTGAATTGACATCCATCCCAACGAATGATCGACATCGTGCTTCGTGACGAGTCTTCATATGGGATTTTTAACAGTATCTTGTTGATAAGTATCATGTTACTGCTTCCCATTGCGTATTGTATTACACGAACATCTCTTAGCACAATTCCAGGTAATTGGATTACCAATGATGTTGTCTGCTATATAACATCAGTTGATGAGGGTATGTATTTTGTATCGTTCTTGCTACAACATTTGTTCCTAAATTCGGTACCTGAAAACGAAGAAAAAGGCGCACCTTTCAGCACGCTGTTGGATCAAAATTGCGTTTAAACAACTTATAAATTATGTTCAGCCACATAGTTTCAATCGCGAATTTCGACATCCTACTGTACTCGTTTCGACATCTTACACCTAACGAATAACCATTATTTTAACACTGATCCAGAATGTCAACAGTTATTTCGCGCCATATGATCAACATGGTTGATGCGCCCCAAATCCAAATAACTAACTAACAGTTATTTTGCCGCTTGGCGCCAGTCCTCTCCGGTGTTCCCCCCCCCCCGGTCTCATCTGCCACCAGCCACAGTCGGTGTCCGACTCTGGCACGTGACGGCGAATACGGCGTACGCTGGCCGGTACCACCATTTGGTGTTCACAGCGCCACTTTGTGTTCGATTTTGTCGGGCCGAACTCACTGGGCAGGTGTGACGCGAACCACGCGCTCCGTTCTCCCCCGCCTGACGCGTGACCGACCCTGCCGGCCAGGACAAGGAGAAGGCCAAGAAGCAGAGCACGCAGTCGCTGACGCTGCTGCAGCGCGGCTCGCAGGCGGTGGCCAGCGGCCGCTGGCTCAACAGCACCACGCTGACGGCGCCCAAGGTGTCGCCGCCCATCACCGACTTCGGACGGAAGTAAGTCTGACGCGACCTGGTGTGGCTGCGCTGCGGACACGGGCCGGCCACGTGGGTGCCGCCTGGCGGCCGTGTGGCTGCCTCCGAGTGGACTCGGTCGGTGGAATACGTAGACGCAGGGCTGGCTGCTTTTGAGATGGTGGATTGGCAGATTTGGTGAGAAGGGCAACGTACATGAGTCGTGGGATGGCGTTTATCAACGTATGTGGCCAGTTGAAGGAGCATCGGTTGCGAGTGTGTGTGTGTGTGTGGCCTATGGTCGCCTTTCTGAAGGGCGGACTAAGTCAGGTGTGCCCTATAAGTGGTCCCTGGCGCGGACGGACATCCGCATACCTGTTCCGAGTGGCGAACAGCGTCGGCGACGAGGCGCATCCAAATGGTCCGAACCTAGGCGGCTGCGGCCAAGCACGTCTGCGACGCCATGCCGACGCCGTGTCGACGCCGTGTCGACCGTGTGCCAACGCGTACGTCCGCGATCCACCTGCCAACACCGACACGCGGGTGGGAAGTGTGTCTGATCAGTATCTCCATCCGGCTGGAACTGCGGGGGACCGCGTTGAGACGGAGCTGATATTTAGCGCGCGGCTCGGCTGGTGCGGCCGGTTCTGGCGCTGCGTGAAAACACAAGCGGCCGGCCACATCGTGAACCCCGTCAGCTGGGTGGGGGTCGTCGTGAACCCCGTCAGCTGGGCGAGTGTCGTCGTGAACCCCGTCAACTGGGCGAGGGTCGTCGTGAACCCCGTCAGCTGGGCGAGGGTCGTCGTGAACCCCGTCAATTTGGCGATGGTCGTCGTGAACCCCGTCAGCTGGGCGAGGGTCGTCGTGAACCGTTGACATTTGTGCGACCGCCGTGCGGTGACCTGGGCGGGCTCAGCCGCTTCCGCTCACCGCGAGAAAACCGAGGTGGGCGTCGCACAGTGTCGGGCGCCGGTGCATCCGGCAGACAGATCACGTATGGAGTGACTCCGGGGAGCCTGTCGCGCTTGGAGGTGTGTGTGTGGGGGGGGGGGGGCGCGCAGTGCGACAGAGACATATCGTGGGGAACATAAATGTCGTGGGATGGCTCACAAATCTTATCCCGACAAACAGCAAAATTGGCTGCGTGCCGCGCGGAAATTGATTACAACTGGGGTAACGCCCACTGGATTCGAAACCCAGGTTGTGAAGAGCAGCAATATTTACCAGATTGAACATGTAATCGGTCTCTTGTTTCTTTTAGATTTGTCCCTGACTATGCACGAGCCCGTATATGTATGGTGTTTGGTGAATTTGTCCTGCGCATTGGTCTGAGGTCATGTTTCGACACTGGAGTTCCCTTTTCCGCTTCAGGTGATTGTACAGTTTTGGGACTGGTAACAGTTTGGGCTCTCCGCACTTTGGTGTGCCCTGTGCGCATGAGATCAGGTGGTCAGGCCACTGACGCAGCGCCACGTGCCTCTGGTGTTTACCACTGTCTTTGGACTTGATCAGAATGCCGGCGGCGATGCTACCGGTGGGCCCTGAACTATGGGGTGCGGTTGGCGAGAGTCGGCAGCATCGCTACGCGTGAACTCCGTACCCGGAAAGGTGGGGGAGGCGGTGGGTAGGGGTGGAGGTTGGGTGCAGCTGGGCGTCTGTGCGCCGCCGCTCGGACACGCGTTCGCGGCGTTGACCCGACTCTTGCCTTGCAAGCTGCAGTTCTCCGACACGCCTGCTGGCGGCCGGCCTGTCCAGTGGCAGGTGCCAGTGGCGGCAGGTGGCCGTCAAACTGGGCGTCAAGTAAGTGGTGCAGACTGTGTCCCACCGTGCCTGCTCCGGTTCCGCCGTGTCGCATCTGCGTCTGATGATCGGTCACACCGGCCGGCCTGCGATGACTGTGCGGTCGCTCGGTGGTGACCTGCCGGGGGTCGACGGCGGCCGTCACAACACGAGTGGCGTGTCGACACGGCGGCGGGCGGCGTGGCGCGGCGCCGGCTGAGCGTCACCTCGTGCTTGATCCCGGCGCACGCGCTCCAGCCCCGCCCTGGCGCCTCGCCGTCCAGCAGCGGCACCGGCGGCCGCCGTCGCGACCCTGCTCGCTGCCGACCGCCGGCCGCGTGTCCTCGTGTCCTCGTGTCCGTGTGTCCGCATGCCGCGCATGTTCAGCCTCAGGTGCCGACATACTCGGTCGCCGCGCTCCGACGGCCGACCGGAAGTAGCCGGCCGGACCAAGTTTGACTGTCAGCGGCCACCGTCCGACCTCTGAATGATTACCTGGCTCTTACGTTTCTGTTTCGTACTGAGCAGTGGGCAGGCCCCCGCTCGGCCCCCGCTCGGCTGCACGAAGACCGCTTCTGTTCTTCCGCGGTACCGCTGTTGTGGTATGTATGTGGGTGGGTATGAGCTGGTTGGCGTCCGAGCTCATCTGTCGCTGGACCGCTCTGTAATTGTGCTCAGACTAGCTGCTGGCCGACCGGAGCCGCCCTGCCGAGCGGCTCCGGCGAGCTGCTTGTGCTGACTGATCGTCTGTGTTGTGTTTCCGTGTACCTGTTGCGCATACCCAGCCTAGTTGTGGCGTGCCCAACGTGACGTCATTGGCAACTGCCTCATGTGTCGCCGTCGTGAACGGACATAGCCGGATCAGACACTAAGTACCCAACGGTTGTGTTTAATGTTCGTATCGCATAGCAGTTGGTCGGGTTTGTTTTGCCATAAGCTTTGTTTTGCTTGGCGCGTGAACTTCGTTTAGTTGTGGTGATCTCCCACCATTTATCCCAGCATGGATATCATGTGTCGCTGGTAACAGCCTGATCGCCACTGTAAACAAGCCAACACTGACTGGGCGCTGTGTGTACGGTGAGGTTGTGAACCACTGAATCACAGTGGAGGCCGAAGGTTCGCCACGATTAGATTACTTGTGCCAGTGGCTGGGATTCTGTTGTACGTGGCTCCTAATTTGTGTTATTGTGTTTGTTTCAGTAAATCTACGTCCGACATGGAGGATCCATTACTGTGAGTACACTTTTCTTATGCTCGGTAGTGTGGGCATTTTGTGTTGCTCTCGACTCGCTCGACGGTGTGTGCTGCACCTCTAGAGGATTGTTCCGCTATCACAGCTGCCTTGTCTACCATTGGATGCATTCCATTGTTGTTTGTGTTGCACCACTATGTTTCGATTGTCGTTTTCCCAACACGGTTGGTAAAACTACGGCCAAAATTAGTTATGGCCATGCCCGTGACCAAAGCCAGTTTTGAGAAGTCTTGGCCGACCGAAACTGGCGGAAACTGGCCTAAGCAAAATATCCATTTTTGAAGGCTTACCCATTGGAACAAGCTAGCGAAGTTGACAGTAGGTTGACATTGATATATCTATAATATTCATCTATAATATTCATCAATAATATTCATATGTCTGAATATTATTTGATTTGAGGAAGTGCAAATGCTTTTTTCTCTAAATATAAATACATGGCCGAAAGCAATTGTTTTGTTCTGTATGAAGCGCCTGAAGCAAATACTAATCTTATTTCTCGCACGCATATTTGTCTATTTATCTGTCATCGAAGTGCTGTCTGTAAACCGGCACGTTTCCGACCATGATTATTCAGCAGAATATTCACGATAATGTATGTGCTCCTCTAACCTTACACGGGATATTTCAACATGGCGTCACTGGTTAATATGACGTTTTTTTAGTTAAACTAACCCCCAAATAAGTTTTGATTGCTATCAAACCTAACCTATAGAAGCTATGCATAGCCATCGGGAAAGCCATTAGGCTAGGCAGAAATATACTCCTCTTTTTCCGTTTATTTTATGGATTTTCATAGTTTCAACAACTCTGGCACCCACATCATTATGACACCCCATGATTGTTCTGCGCCTCTTTACATGGCTGTGATGCCCTCTGTATTTCCAAACCTAAAAACGTTGTCTATTTACCTAATACAAAATAAAATACACCTTGACCCCCCCCCCCAAAAAAAAAAACACGTGGTGTGTTTTCTGAGGAAGTTGGCCGTAGCGTACTGGTATTTTGACGAGTTTTGACTAGTTTTGGCCATTGTGTCGCCAAGGCTAGTTTTTCCGAGGCGGTTTTAGCCAGTTTTAGCGGCGAAAGCTAGTTGGTGGCGTGAGCTTGCGAACCCTGGTTTCCAGGTTCGCTTGTTTGCTCTTTATTGCCAATTTGGCGTATTGTGCGTGGAGCTGCATATGTAATGCAAGTCACCTTCCGTTCATAATTATCTATATCAGCTTGATCTTGGTGTGAATAGTGAGAAATTAAAGCTAGACTGAAAAACGCCACTGGCGAGTCTTATTATTGAAGTTGACGTTTTACATTGTTCAGTGTTTAATAGATGTTCAATGAACCATGAAAAAATACATGAATATCAATGTATAAATAGACTGAGTGAACACGCTATTTAAAGTTCATTTGAGGTTTGCATTTCAATAGCGAGGCCCAATGTTAATGCAACCATGCACATCTGTGGGAAGAAAAGTGTCATTAATGTTGATGTCTTGTTGGATTAATGTCAATGTTGGTCACCGACTGTAAACCAACATGAGGCAGATGTGAAAACAAACATGTTGCGGCTAGGATGCAGGGTGCTGCTTGGCAGGTTCCTATCTAATTACTCGCGAACCAAAAGCCTTGGTGACGTTGTTAGGCGCTGAAAAACGGCGCATCACGACCTTCCTCGGAAAGTGCAAATTCCCAGCTAATGATAATTAATGGATTGAGAACCACTCCGTCTCTGCGCCACACTGCCACCGCCTGTGACAATGAATCCCACGGAAGCTGGAGGATTACCAAATGCAAACGGACGTGAAACAATCGAAGACACGTATACCACGCTCTTAACTATCCGTTGTGAAACAGACCCAATCTAGGTGTGGCCAATAGGGGGAGAAAGTAGGAGAAGAAATAAAATAGTGCTCTTGGGATTATCAAACGCCCCATCCCTCTGCACCCGTCGGTTGGTTGGTTATTTGAGTTTTAGGGCGCATCGACCAGGTTTGGTCATTTAGCGCCCATTTCTGCACCCGTCACTAGATATCGGTTGTCGGCGTATCGTGTAAGAACTCCATATATTGTAGCTTCGTCCTTGTACAGAAATACTTCTTGTTCCATCTTCACTGGGGTTTTCAGCTGACATGCCGGTAATTTTAGCACTTTGAAAATATTCGGAATGTTCAATTCGAAAAAGACACTGTTCTTTTATCAACAAATTCGGCTGTGCTGACTACTCAACACAGACCACCTGATTTGGGTTCAAATACTCGACGCGAAGTCGTTCTTGCACATGCGTTCAATCATAATAACTCCATGTATATTAGATGGTGCACCCGCATGGAGACTTGCGCCATTGACTTATTATAGACGGTCAATAGTGGTAGTACAGTTTCAGCTTGAAAATGACGCGTTGTTTTTCGGTCCAGGTGCGCCGAAAGTGTATTATAAGATGTAGGGCATGCTCAATTTCAGAAACTGATCACGTAGCTCGCCAATGTGTTGTGTACGTCTAAATAATATTAATCTTGTGCTCATATTCACACATTTCAGTACCCATATCGTAGTTCCAAACGCCTCCGCTAGAGGCGCGTCAGTCGCCATATCCGCTTCTGTTCCCTATCGCCCTTCTTCCTCCTTCCGTTTCGGTATGCTACCGGGCAGGGTGCCCTGTCTCTGTCCTCTAATTCTAACCTCAACTCTAGGCTCTGACCTTGTCCGATGGCGCGAGAACAAAATATAGTCTCTCAATGCTACATGCGGCCCAAAATTTCTTCCCATTATTTTGTGAAAAATTTAATTGGATATAATGTCATTGTTCTGTTTGTGTTTCTCGCTCGGCAGCTTGCCAGCTTCCATAACGTGTAGCTGGGGCGCTGGGTTGGCTGGCATCGCGAACTGCTCGTGTGGTCGACACACGGCCGACCAGGCCTCACATCATTTGTTTCTTGTTCCCGCAGGCACCACGCTTTTCCTATATCTGCATCCAATATGTTTTCCCCGGTACTGGCCGTGTTCGTGACTAATAGGCATTAACCCTCGCATTTCCTACCCCTTGCAATGCAGGGAGGGAGCCGATTCCCCCACCCCCACCTCCGCACCGCTAGCTGCGGTTTTATTTAGCTTTTGTAAGTAAGTGACGCACCAACATCTGCGATTGAGCGTTTATCGGAATGCCTCCACTACTTGACTGTGCATTGTATGTTGGCTTGTTTTGTGAACACATTGAGCACTGTATGACCTATATGATTGGTGTGCCCCTAAGCTACAGTAACAAATGTATGTGCCGTCCGGCAGGCAATACGAGGCAGCTGGCTTCGCCGACCCGTTCGATGGTGAGTGTCGCATGGACCAGGAGGAGTACACGGCCCCTTCCTTGATGAGGGTCGAGGATGTTTAGCTGTCGGCCACACCCGGCGTCGGCAGTGACCATGTCGATGGTGTCGCTGCTAGGGAGTAGTGGTGAGGGGTGAAGGCAAGCCTGTCAAATATGCTATATGTCAGATCTGTCAAAAACTCTGTTAGATCTGATTTGATCATTGAAAATCCAAGGACGATTAGTGACTTCAAGACACGTCAGGAGAAGGCTACTGAGCCCTCGTATTTGATGCAGTCCTTTTATTCGGCTAGCATCCCCGCACGTCCAGGCCATTGATACTCGTCGAGCAGGCCTGGAATGGGCTGCCCGTTCTCCCACCGACAGCGGCACAACGTAAACAAGTTGGCCGCCGGGTGCCTCGTGCTGCCCAGTTGTGGCCGAGTAATCTGAGGAGATACCAGTCACTGTGCACCAGGCCACCACTGTGGCCGGACAGCCAACGTCCTAAAACAACAGTGGTGTGTAAGGATCTTCCACAGCTCGTACAGTAAGGCTTTGTCCACTTGAATGTCTCATAATCAGCTGCCCGTGCCCATAATGACCTCTTCTGTTCCGTGCGCTCCTCAGTTTCACCTCAGTGCAGTGGGACTCGGGGATCATCGCATACTTGAGCTTATTCAACCACGAGTATCCCACTCGTGTGTCGCTGCTCCAGGTGGCGATGGTACGCGCTACGGGTATACCACTTGTGTGTCGCTGCTCCAGGTGGCGATGGTACTGGCCACGAGTATCCCATTCGTGTATCGCAGCTCTAGGTGGCGATGGTACTGGCCACGAGTATCCCACTCGTGTGTCGCTGCTCCAGGTGGCGATGGTACTGGCCACGAGTATCCCACTCGTGGGCCATGACTCCAGGTGATGGTGCTGGCCACGAGTATCCCACTCGTGGGCCATGACTCCAGGTGACGGTACTGGCCACGAGTATCCCACTCGTGGGCCATGACTCCAGGTGACGGTACTGACCACGTTTCGGTCTTTGATCGTTAGCGACCACAGAGGCTGGCCTGTCGGTGTCGGGCACTTCACTATGGCGATCACACGTGTGACTCACCGACCATTTTGTCGCGATATGGGGTGGAGACGATGATCCCAATCTCGCTGGAAATTGAACCAGTCGCGCTGGAGCTTCTAAATTATCTGTGGATCTTAGTGGTCAGTGAATTGATGGCTTTCACTCCACATTGGGCGACCCTTCCATGCGCGTCGGGACAGAAGAAGGCCGCTCAACGGCGCCCACTCCCGTAATCATCCGTAGGGGGACAGAGGACAGAGCCCCCCGCGGCCCCCCCGTAATCACCTTGTAGTCGGGACAGAGGACAGACCCCAGCCGCCCCCCACGTCCCGTAATCATCCCGTAGTCGGGACAGAGGACAGAGCCGCTCAACGGTCGCCCACGTCCCGTAATCATCCCGTAGTGGGGACAGAGGACAGAGCCGCCCAGCGGTCGCCCACATCCCGTAATCACCCTGTAGTCGGGACAGAGGACAGAGCTTCTCAACGACTGCTCACGTCCGGTAATCACCCTGTAGTCTGGGCAGAGGACAGAACTGCTCAACGACCGCTCACGTGGCGCAAAGAAACGTTTTGGTAATAGAGCAATACAACTGGCGGTTTCATCTCGTGACGCACAATGCACGATCAATCACGTCATGGGTCCACGATGGTACGGACTCGTTGCTTATCTGCGTCTGCTACGTGGATGGGCACGACGTAGATCCTAGGCACGATGCTGTGCCTCTGATGTATCTCTGGTCTGATGTACCCGGCGTATGGCAGTGCCGATGATGTACCCAGTGCACTTTGACGTACCCCGGTGGCCTCTGATGTACCCGGCTTGCCGCAGCGCCGATGATGTCTCTGGGTGACATGGCGGACGACCCGGACCTGAAGTTGCTGGACGAGGAGTCGGAGGCCTGGAGTGGCTCCGTCGACAGAAAGGTAAGCTAAATGCCGGACGATGTGATCAGTGCAGCGTGGGCTGTTTCTTGCTCGTGTGTGTTTCGGGACAGACATGTGTGTTCGTTCGTTGTTTTGCCTCAGCCAGCGATGTACAAATATGCGGTCGGCCCGGGTGTCAGTGCCGGCGGCCGCAGTCCATTCTCCAAATATCCGTTCCCACTGTGCTCATGAAGCCACGTGACAATTTGGTATGACTGGGCGGCTCGCAACCTAAGCTAGCTTTCGGGCGGCGGTCGCTAAGCTCGGGAGCTTAACACCTGCTCTAGTGGGGGAGTGGAGGTTGTGGATTAAGTGGAAAAGTGTTCCGAATTACGTTCTAGGAAATGGAGCGTGTGTTCAGGTGGTCAAATGTCCTGACCCGCCCTTGGACGGCAGCGACGTCGAGAGTCGCGGTCGATCTACGCATCTCTGAAACTGTTTTTGGTAGAAGTACACCACCAGGAAGACTTCGACAATCATTACTGTGGTAGTAATATGTCCAATTAACAATTATACAATTTCAGCATAGTGAGATGCGGAATTTCCTGTTAGAAAGAGCGGTCAGAGCTCGGTTGGCATGTTTACACACGGGTACCTAGAGCGTTTGACGGTAGTAATTTGACAATTGACTGGCGATTTACTGTATGAGCTGTCTGACATTCGATGGTTGTCGTCTACTCATGCTGTCTGCATATTCTGACCGCTGATGACCGGTATTCTAAATCTGGTTAATTCCGAATTTGTATATTGTGATGTTGACTTAGGTAATCGCTCCCTCCGAACCTATTCACACTTGCTTACACATTTGCTCCACTCGAAACAGTCTTGGCCAGATCGGGCGGCCGGATTGGTAACTGCGTCTCTGACGTTGTTCAGCGCTGATTAATCTGACAAAGCGCCAGCTGAATGCACGATGGTGTAGCAGGCTGGTGGTGTTCAGCCAGCTATGTAGCAATCCTTTTACCTGAGAGTGTTGGCAAGTAGTAGAGCCATTTCGCGCCGACACTTCGGTCGTAGACCATCTTCAGGGCAAGCAGTGTGACAACGCTATATCCTGCAGGCAGCCAAGAACTCTGGCTGAGCCGACAACCGTTAGATAGGATACCAGTGGTCTTTCTTACAGAACTTCTGAGTGCTCACCTGGTTATTCACTCACACAAATTCGAATTATTAAGTCGCTGATACAATGTTATATCTGGGCTCTATTGGGTGCTTAGGGGGAGAGACATCAGTTATATTTTTTGCAAGCTAATTATATTTTTGGTCTTCTTGGTCCTGGAGTATTCCAAATCTGTTGTGCCATACATTCAACCTTGGGCCAGTGGGCTGACGATTTCGTGTATGCTGGTCCTGACGACCTCCGGGCATGTTCAGCAACAGCATTTCTACAGCAGCAAACTTACACGATTTTTCACAAATTGATGAAATATCTGTATATAGCTGGCACCCATTATCGTTATCAGTGCTTGCAGCATTGACGGACGGCGGACAGCATTGTGTATTGAATAATAACAGGGGTAATATGAGCATGGTTTATATTTGTATAGCGTGACAGACTTAACGATTTGATCGTGAACCTATGTGCATGTCCTACTTGTTTAGCTCGTTAACGTGTGTCAGACCTACTCGTAGTAAATTATATGACAGCGGTTTACATCTTTCGTCATATCTATCTGAAATTAGCGCTCTTGCACCGTGGCATGGTGTGCCAGAATAGCCACTTAGCCAGCAGGTACCCCGTCATAGCTACGTTCAGGTCACCTACTATATGTGAGTCATCTCTGCGTACTGAAGCATCATAAAGAACTAAATATCAAGGTCTGAAATTACAATGATGCACCAGTAGCGTATTTATAAATCGGCCAGGGGAGCAAGTTAAATTTTCTAAGTGAGGGCTGTTTTTATACAACGTATCTGAAGAGTGCGTAATGCATTTCCTCTGCGTTCTTAGACAAAATGCAGAGCAAAATTTGCGATAGCATTATGAAAGAGTTTGGAATGACAGAACGTAAGTCCGTGTTAACCATATTCAGACATGAACCAAAGTGACAGCTGAGTGCTTCCGCTGAGTGTCATTGCAGGCCCTGAGACCGTAGTGTAGATCCACGGCGCACACTTCCAGATCTTGGAAACTGATTTTTTTTCCAGACCTGGGCATCCTTAATCCCTCTGAGACATCTATCAAAACCTTGGGAACAAAACCTGTAGGCCAATAGGGCACCTTCAGCGCTCTATTGGCCAGTAACAGGCCTTTTCACTCACCGGGGACCTCCCATTGCTTCCATGTTTCTCTCGCAACTTAGTGACCTTATAATATAACAACGATGTAATATAATATCGTTGTGTAATTTGTGTATACTATATATATATATATATATGTGTGTATATATATATATACACATACATAATATTACAATTTGTACTCGCCGTATACCTTCATCGTGTCGAAAAATGTGGTTTGTGCTCGCGTAGGAATAGGCGAGACCAAGTAGCGTTGTGCCGCTTGAGCCGCTTGAGCCGCTTGAGCGTTGTGCCCTGTTCTCAACAGGGCACACATACGCCACTCACTCTTACTTGCTATGTGCTAATGACACACCACGCTGTCCGAAATGTCACGCCCGCCTATCTGTGCGTCATGTCCTGCTCTCCTGCCCCGGTCATGACGCGGAGCGTAGACGTCACTTCGGGCGTCTGCAGTCGCTGTCACTCAGTGAAGTTTTAGGCGACGACTCTTGTATTGTTCAATCGGGGCGACTTTTTTATTACCCCGCCATAGTACCCTTTTCTGTAATATATGCGCCATACTGAACAGGTTGAACAATGTCATAACGTAACCCACGTGCTGTTCGTTACTATTATTTTACTATCCTGCTGATTTTCCTACGTGCGATGTATCGACATGTAAACAACTAATAGTATTATGGGCGCTGCGTGACCAATGAAGTCGATGCTACCTCAAGCCCGAATTCACCGATGTGCAAGGAAAAAACACCATCGGGGAGGAAGTAATGGATGTGGTGTGTTCGACTTCAGTGTGTTGTGGGGTTGGCGGAACTGAGGTCGATATAAATAACTGACGAGCACACCCGTACACAGGCTGGTGCTGGAGAGCTGTTTCTTGCGAACCCACCGACCTCGAACCCCCCGAACTGGCGTGATAGACTTCAGTGTGTGGTCTGATTGGTGAGACTGCAGTGGATATAAATAACTGACTTGCGTGCCGTCTGCTGTACGGTGTGACCAGATAATTGGCATTGAACCCGGGCTGTACTGCAGCACATCCGTACACGTGCTGATTCTGGGAGCTGTTCCACTACCGACATAAAGCAATCACGAGAGAAGACGCTGGGAACCATAGCTCTCGTGGAAGCATACATTAGTCGACCTTCAGTACACACTGTTGTCTATGCTGATGCAGCGACATGGTTCCACTTCCCTTGTATTTTTTGTTTGCTGTGTATGGGGGAGGGGTCGCAAATAAACCGGCTCGGGTCTAGTCAGTTCAATTTGCATTGTGGATCCGAACTCCATCTGCGAAAATTCCCCCCTCCCCCCGCCCCCCGCCTGTGCCGCCTGAGTCGCAGTACACCAGTCATGATAGCGTGCGCCATGTTCACATGTATTTCATTGCTGATTTATGGGCGATCTGTATATCGTGAATGCCGTCATGCCAACAAGCCCGTCTCATTTATGGGCGATCTGTATATCGTGAATGCCGTCAAGCCAACAAGCCCGTCTCAATGTCGGTGCTGCATTTGTTTTACATAAAGGGTAACGATTGTTGACCTTCCGTCGCCCATTCCCTCCCAAATGACCAACGCAGTCGACGCGCTCTAAAACACAAATCCACCACCGCCACCGCCACCGCCACCGCCACCGCCACCGCCACCGCCACCGCCACCGCCACCGCCACCGCCACCGCCACCGCCACCGTCACCGTCACCGTCACCGTCACCGTCACCGTCACCGCCACCGCCACCGCCACCGCCACCGCCACCGCCACCGCCACCGTCACCGTCACCGTCACCGTCACCGTCACCGCCACCGCCACCGTCACCGCCACCGCCACCGCCACCACCACCACCCCGTTTGCCATCGATGCATCGTGTCTTTGTCGAGTCGTGTCTGACGAAGCTAGCTGATGTTTTTGACTGGTGTTTGGTGTTTGTGTCCGATGCTTGTGTTTGGGTCCGGTGTCTGTTTGGCATTTTCAGTGTCTTCGGGTATTGTTGCGTAGTGTCTTCAGTGTCGTTGTTCTTTGTTGTCCGGTGAGACCGTTCAGTGGCGATTTACACCAATCTAGTTAGTTCCGCTATATGACACATTCAAGCTTATGCGAGCCTATACGAACACCGATACCGATATACGACACATTAAAGCGCTTGTTGATGCCTATGCCTATGCCAGACAATACACGACACATTTTCACTTAGCTGGATTGGGAATATGTGTGCTGAGCTGATCTAGATGATTGTGCTAATCTAGTTGATTGTCTACCTTTGGTGGGGTATAGTTCAGTTGTTTCGAATCCCCCATAGCCAGCATTCTTGTATGTTCTCCATGCCGTGAGTTCCATCTCCATCTCATCAGAACCATCTCCGTCTTCTATCGTGAACGAAGCCCATTGGTACCAGACAGCTTCCGTCTTTTGTTGTACGACCCAGAGCGACTGGTCACGGTCTTGACAAATGGTTGCCGTTGCCATGCGTAGCCGGACAGCGGCCGTAACTGTGACCTTGTGCTGTGCTATACCACTGTACCACTGTACCACTGTGCCACTGTGCCACTGTGCCTGACCTGGCCTGGCCGGACCGATGCAACTATCGTAGCTGTGGCGCCAGCCGCTAGTAACCAGTGGCCGTCTTCATGGTTGCAGATTCTGAAGGGTCTGACAGAGAAGCAGATCAAGCGGCAGGAGCACGTGTACGAGTTCGTGATGACGGAAAAACACCATTGCGTTACCCTCAAGGTCATGCAGTGGGTGAGTACGGCATCGGGCATCTAGACCAAATGGGACAGGGCTGTGCTGCAGTGAAGCTGCCGCTGGGTACGAGACAGGCAGGCGTGCCGTTGATGGACTAGGGTCGGGCGGTGGGTTAGTACCCGCTCGTGAAACCTCTAGTTACTTTACTCATAGTAAGTGAGATCGGTGGGTTCGCGGTTGAGCTCGCGAGACGTTGTTACTAGACTTTGTTTGATTGCATGATTCCGGACTGTCCTGTAAGACTTTAACGTCGTTCTTGAAGTCCTGTTCCCTGCATTCACTGTGGCTCTCAATGCAGCATACGCGAAGTGACCGACGTAGTCGATCCCCAACACTGGAAAATCAGTAAGTGAACATGCGCTGGTTAAGCATTCTCATCTGCATGTGCGTGTGTCCGGTTAAACAAGGTCCCGTTCTGTCGCCAGTAAGTATCGGAACATGTATGCAGTCGGAGCGGTCGCAGCGGACCGTGGTCCGTGCCGGAGCGTGGTGATGCGAATGGCGGGGAGCGGAGAGGAGGAAGGGGCGACAGACCAACCGTCGGTACTGGGCACGGACAGTGGAGACCAACTGCTGCGGCGGGAACATCGATCGCTGGCGGTGCGAATGGCAGGGAGCGGAGAGGAGGAAGGGGCGACAGACCAACCGTCGGTACTGGGCACGGATGGTGGAGACCAACTGCTGCGGCGGGAGCATCGATCGCTGGCGGTGCGGACGGCAGGGAGCGGAGCGGGGGGTCAGCACTGGTGGCCGGCACGGCCACGCCGCAAGGCCCGTATTGATGGGACACCAACCATGACCGGAGCGCAGACGATGCTGCCAGGGACCAGCTACTAGTCTCTGGCAGGTGGGAGCAGCAGGACAGGAAACAGCGATAGTAGAATATGAAGAAGTGCAGGCGGGATGGAGACGGAGTGTGAGTGAAATAGAAAGAAGGGGCAGATAGAGGGATATGGAGTTCGAGTGGGAAACAGATCGAGAGAGAGAGAGAGAGACAGAGACAGACAGAGACAGAGACAGAGAAAGAGACAGAGAAAGAGACAGAGAAAGAGAGGGGGGAGGAGAGAGAGTGGCCAGTAGGGCAACAATGAAGAGTAGACTGAAACGCGAATGAGATCGGAGCCGTGTAATACTACCTAGACGAGCCGCCGGAGATGGATGTACTCTGAGAATGACGCTCGCAGTCCGCAGGGACTCGACGGCGGCCGGCTGTTTGCATCCGCTGTCCAGCTGCCTGGTGGGCGAGCTATCCGGCGTCCGGCTATCTGATGAGTGGGTTACTCAGCTGTCCAGCTGCCTGATGGCGGATTATCCAGCTGTGCAGCCGTCTGATGGGCGGGTTATCCAGCTGTGCAGCCGTCTGATGGGCGGGTTATCCAGCTGTGCGGCTGTCTGATGAGCTGGTTATCCAGCTGTGCGGCTGTCTGATGAGCTGATTATCCAGCTGTCCGGCTGCCTGATGAGCGGGTTATCCAGCTGTGCGGCTGACTGATGAGCTGGTTAACCAGCCGTCCGGCTGTGTCATGAGCTGGTTATCCAGGTGTCCGACTGTCTGATGAGCGGGTTAGCCAGCTGCCCGGCTGTCTGATGAGCTGGTTATCCGGCTGTACGCCATTCTGATGGCGGATTGTCCAGTTGCCCGGATGTCTGGCCGTCCGATGGGCAGGTTATCCAACTGTACGGCTGTGTGGTCGGCGGTTTATGCATCTGTGGCCATGTGATGGGGAGGGGGTGTTCTTCCGCGTGGACCATTGGCGCCGTGATTGCTCGGCGCTAGCCCGTGATACGTTCAGTCAGCCGACCGGACGCTGGTGGGCTGCCGGCTAGATATCTGCCACTGGGCGGCGCCGGTCGCTCTCGGATCTCAGACAGCGGCCGGCGGGACGTGACTGTCACGTGCTGCTCTCGAGCTCAAGTTGTTAGCTGTGTTAGAGCGTCTCTGAAATCGAGACGTCTGTCGCTTGCTTGTATCGGTGGTGGTGGTGGTTGTTGGTTTTACGACACTTCGACCGTTGAGTCATGTAGCGTCGCCAATCTCTCACGCGGATTGGTCGCGGGCGAAGATTAACGACAGGTGAGACTCGAACCCACAATCTTTCGATTATAAGACGGGCCACTAGACTACTCATAAAGTCATTAAGTGTTAAGGCTTAATAAGAGCCACAGGGGCCCATCTGGGTTAAGTCTATCTAGAAAAGGTACTAGAAATGTACATATTCTCACCCCAATCAATCCCTTATCCCAAGTTCCTAGGAAGCTATATATATCCCAGCGTATCTAGCATCATCCACTTGCTATTGCATAACACCCTCAACAATTGCAAGCTCCTCCCATCATACCCATTGTGCTATCATAGCCCCTGCTTAAAGGGGTCTGTGCCATGCACACTTAACATAAATCTCACCCCATCCATCCAAATTAGAACTCAAAAACAAGATTTTCCTGTCTAAAAAATTTGTCCACCCTACATTCAATGAGGAACTCCCCACAACATCAGCAGGCAGCCCATTCCACTGATCAACAACCCTTTGACTGAAGACCTGTTGTCGCTTAACTGTCCTACACCTCAACTTGTCTAACCTGAATTGGTGACCCCTGTGTGATACTTTAAACTGAAGAGCACCATTTAAATTGACCTGATCTAGTCCTTTAACAATTTTGTGCATTTCAATCATGTCCCCCCTTAATCTCCTATACTTGAGTGAGTAAATATCTAATGCCACAAGCCTTTCTCCATATTCTAAGCTACCTATTCCACTGATGAGTTTAGTTGCTTTGCGCTGCACTCTTTCTAACTTGTCTATATCTTTTTCTAGGTAGGGGCTCCAAGCTTGCACAGAATATTCCAAGTGGGGTCGCACATATGCTAAGTACAGTTTTGCATGACTTCCTTGCTCTTATATATCACACTTCTATTAATGAGTCCCAGCATTATGAGTGCCCTGTTCCTAGCTGAGCTACATTGTTTCTCTGCTGTAAGGTCTTTTGAAACCAACACACCTAAGTCCCTTTCCTCTTCAATAACATCCAGTTCCCTCCCTCCCATTGTATATCTGAAAGTCTCACCTCCAGACCCCAGATGCATAACCTTACACTTGTCATAGTTGAATGACATCTGCCATTGATCAGCCCACTTTTTTAAGTCCTCCAAGTCTAGTTGAATAGTACTAGATTGATCACAACTGTTTGCCACTCCTACCAGTTTGATGTCATCAGCAAATTTGAACACTCTATTCCTCAGCCCTACCTCAATGTTATTCACAAAGATGATAAAGAGAAGTGGCCCTAGAACAGAGCCCTGTGGTACTCCACTCAGAACATCCTTCCAATCAGATTTGCATCCATTTAACATTACCCTTTGTTTCCTTCCCCTCAACCATGCTTCAATCCAACCTAGAACTTTTCCAACAATCCCATGTTGCTGTAGTTGATGAATTAGCCTCCTATGTGGAACTTTATCAAAAGCTTTGCTAAAGTCCAAGTATACAACATCCATCCTGCTTTGATTGTCTACTTCTTTTGTAACATACTCCATGGACTCCAAAAGGTTAGTTAAACAAGACCTTCAAGATCGAAATCCATGTTGAGTATCCCTTAAAAGATTGTGCCTATCAAGATGAATCTGAACATTCTGTTTAACCAGATTTTCTAGTACCTTGCAAACTATTGAGGTCAAACTGACTGGCCTCGTACTCGTCCCCTTGCTTGAATCGGGGCGTTATGACGGATTATGACGGAGTGTTCAGATGGTGGTCCGGCTTCGGGCTCGCCTGGCTGGAGGGACCCATGCCCGGTAGGTGACGGTCGCTGGAGGTTTTTGCTGGCGGTCCGGCTTTGGGCTGGCCGTGCTGGAGCGGTCCATGCTCTGGAGAGAGCGCCGGAGATGGCCCATACCGCCGGAGATGGCGGTAGCTCCGTGTTCGTCGCATTGCAGGTTTAACGCAGGCCGACCGCCGCCCGTTGTGGTTGGCGTGCAGGCTTGATGTGTCTGCAAAATGACTGGCTTTGGTCTTGGAATAGCATTACAGACCTTGGGTAATATCCTGTGAAACGATCTACAGCTAGATGCGTAGCTGCCTCCGTATATTGTGCATTGGTGATGAGATTCAAGCAGAGCAATTTAATTCTACATCACTTATTTCCGGTCGGGAGTACGCCCTTGGAAATATACTCAAGTAGCAGAAATAGATTAGAGTGCAGTTTTCAAAAGAATAGTTGCAATGCCTTGACGATTCCTTTCGAAAACGATTGCAAAGTATGGAAAGTTTTTTGTTTTCTTTAAAAAAACTTTATTTTTATTTTGGTGGACATCAGTGAAACGAGGGTAAAGTGGATGATGGCTTAATGTTTACCGATGGTTGTACTGGTACATGTTGTATCGCATCCTAGCATTATTTAGGTCTCCTTCACCTATGACTCGGGTCCTCCTCCCTTATGACTCGAGTATCCATGCCCTTTGACTCGGGTTCCACTGCCCTATGACTCGGGTCCCACTGCCCTATGACTGGTCCCCCTGCCCTATGACTCGGGTCCCTCTGTCCTATGACCTGGGTCTCCTCCCCTATGGCTCGGGCCCCTTCCCTTTGACTGGGTCCTCCTCATCCGTGACTCGGATCCACCTCCCTCTAACGCCAACCCGGCTTCAGGTGTTCGCGAAGGGGATGCGGAAGGAGCTGGGCTACACGCCCGAGATGATCGGCCGGCTGTTCCCGCGGCTCGACGACCTCATAGCGGTGCACATGACTTTCCTGCGCCACCTGCGCGAGCGTCAGCGGCGCAGTCTCTACGTGGAGCAGTTCGGCGACCTGCTGCTGCAGGACTTTGGCGGCGCCATCGGCGACCAGATGCGCGACTGCTACGGCGAGTTCTGCTCCAAGCACACAGAGAGCGTGGCGCTCTACAAGGACATGCTGAAGGCCGACCGCAGGTGCGCTGCTGGGCAGTGAGAGGTCGGGCGGGCGGCCGCAGCGTCCCGTTCATGTGTGTTGGGTTATTCGGATTTGTCTTCATGGTATCGTGAGCTGAGCAGTTGGTGGCTTGGTGACCTGTCATGGGACGCCAGTGGTGCGAAGGTTCGAATGACGCCAGTGGTGCGATGACTGGTGTCACTGATTCTAGTGAGGATGTCTGTCTCTGTGTTTATTTCTAATGTCGTGATATCTGTTTGAGTCCTAGCCAGTGTTGATATGTTTTGTTGTATTCAAGATAGTGAAACAAGAACCTATCACCAAACCTGAAAAGGGGTTACATCCGTACCTATTTGGATGACTAATGTGAATGTGGTGTTTTTTCATCGCTTTCTGAAGTTCTCGGTTGTTGCCTCCCTCTCCGCTGCACATTGCGCTTAATATACTTTCTGTACTCAATGAAGGTTCTGATGTGGTGGGAAAGAACATGAAGCCGCTTCACGGCCTGGTGAGGAAATCGCAATTAAGTACTGCAAACTCAGCCGGTGCATCTTAGCGGATAATGGACTTGCCCTGAGAATCGCTAATAGTCGACCTGCGATCAATTAAATAAAAGCATCTAGTTTCTTTAACAGCAGCCTTTTTCTGCTACATCTGGAATGCAATTGTTTCCTGACGAGAAGTGATGGCAGAGATTGCAAGGGAGTTCAGTTCCTTTCCGGTAAGGTTAAAACCAAACCCCTTAACGTTACGACACGAATATGCCGACTGCTACGTTCCCGGGGCGTGTCGGCGGGCGGGCCCGGTGCACAAGTGTAGCGCCATGGTCGGCAGGCTGCCAGAGGGGCCGTCACCACCACCGCTCCGACCGGCAGGTTTCAAGAGTTCATCCGCCGGTGCAGTCTGAACCCGCTGCTCAAGAAGAAGGGCGTGCCCGAGTGCATCCTGTTCGTGACACACCGGGTCACCAAGTACCCGCTGTTGATCGAGCCGCTCATCAAGACCAGTCGCGACCGGGAGGAGGAGATCACCAACCTGACCAAGGCGCTCCAGCTTGTCAAGGTGAGCCGGCGTCGGTGCACGCCGCGCGAAGCACCTTTTGGGCATGAAATGCGGCACTTTCCGAGGTCGGACCGGTCTGAACTGTCAGACAGTGATAAATTATTAGTGAAATCAGGTGGAATATACTTGAATAAATAAGGTGGAATTCTGGACACTGAATCGACATCCCTTCCAAAGAAGTATCGACATCGTGCTTCTTGATGAGTCTTTACGATGTCTTCATATCTAATTTTTAACAGTATCTCGTTGATAGGTATCACGCTTATGCTTACCATTGCGGATCATGATGCACAAACATCTCCGAACACAATTCCAGATAAGAGGATGTTGTCTGTCATACAATATCAGTTGGTAAGCATAGGTATTTTGTATCGTTATCGCTAAAATAGTTATCCCTAAATTAGGTATCTGGCAACAAGCGTAAAAGGTACACGTATCAGTACGCTGTTGGATCAAAATTGTGTTGGAAGATAGTGTTCAGCGACATCACTTCCATGGCAAATTTCGACATCGTACTATACTCGTTTCGACATCTCGCACCTAACGAAACACCATTATTTTAACACTGCCGCCAGGTCCGTTTCATATGTGTATGTGTACGGTGTGAAAGTGATGTTCGATACGCTGATGAACTGCAGCCGACATTCCGTCGATTGTTCGCCCGCTCCGGCGCGAGGTCGAAGGGCGAACGAGTCTGGCGACCGGGCACGGTCCCGCATGTTGCGGTGGTATCAGGAGTCGCCCGCTCGCGGGACCTGACATGTACGACGTGCGCGCGCCGATGGAGGAGTCGAGCTGGGGAGTCCCGGGAGACGGGGAAAACAAGGCATGGACTGTGGGTGATGGGTACAAGCGAACAAGCGAGCCGCAGCCAAGGTCCACTGCTGGCCCGCGCCTAGTCGGTGTCCGTGCTCTCTTGTAAGCTTGTCACTGAGAGTTGTGCAATGACGTCTACGCTTGGAATCATCGGGTTACTGCCTCTCATATGATGCTGTACGGTCGTCAATAGAGATGTGGAGTTAGATAGACACCCTGAGCACCGGTAGCACCACGCGTAGCATCCGGAAGCGCACTCTTTCGTGTAGTGGCGGCATCCACACATCACCTCGACACACGTCAACTCGTCACACGTCATGTCGCAACAGTATACACATGTCGCAACAATATACACACATCGCCTCGTCACACATGTCGCAACATTATCCACACAACACCTCGCCACACATCACCGCGTCACATATGTCGCAACATTATCCACACATCACATCGTCAGCGCATCACCTCGTTACACATCATGTCGCAACAGTATCCGCACATCACCTCGCCACACGTCACCACGTCACACATGTCGAAATGGTGTCCACACATCACCTAGTCACACCTCATGTAGCAGAATCCACACATCACCTCGTCAACTGTGCAGACTGTGCTTGATTGCCCTGGCGGATCTAAGGCGGCTGGCGATGGCCGCCTACCCTCCCCCTCGTGAGACCATCCTTCAGACAAGGCTTCCGAGCCGGTCTCCGGTACCCAGCTGGCGGGATGATGGCAGTCCTGGGCTGGACTGGCCGACTCGTAATGACCGCCGGATCACTGGGCTTTGTGCTGAAATGTGTTGGATTTTCTTAAGGAAAATGAACGAACGTTTTTCCTTTTGCCAATGCTTTTTCCAGGCCTGCTGAAATGATACTACGGGAGACATTCCGTCGAAAGCAGTCACAATTGACTACATTTGAGCAAAGTGTGTCTCACAATCAATTGGTCTATCACACGACTTTCAATGTGGTTATGCAAGTGGTACGGAATATTTGGTTAACGTTGTTCTCTTGTCGATCAGTTCACAACAATATGCCGTTTGACACGCGCGCCGGCGAGGGGGGGCAGAATCCGCCCCTCTGTTTTTGGGCGATGTCTCATAAACCAGCGAGATATTGTAATGAAATCTTGTTACGTAAAAAATAATCAGCTCATCCCACACACAAAAAATCGAAATATGTCGGTAAATATAGGAAATGCAGGGGTGAGAAGTCAACTGACCGGCCGGCGGCCAAGCGTTCAAAGTAGCAAAGGTTTCGCCGGCGCGGTGTGGCGGCCGATCTTGACCTTATTTCATCCTAAAGGCATTGACCTATGGCCATTAAATTTATACTGAAGCGAGTTCGCCGCAGCCGTAATATACCCTGCACATTTTCTGCTTCTAGCTTCAGTAGTTCCCGAGATCTTAGGGGTGGGGCGGGGGGGGGAGGTCCGAATCCGCCCCCCTCCGGTGAACGTTATGTTAGAGGCCCTCCGGTTCGCGTGTTAATAATTGTTTCAACAAGTGCATGCAAATGAAGCGTCGTTTGCCTTAAGATAAATGCATTGGAAGACATTTGTAAAATTTGGTCGGAGTTCATGACAACTTCGCCATAATCGTGGTAAGTGGTACAGATGCGTGAAAGACTATCTTGCTAAAAGTCAACGCTGGTGCGGTTTCGTCTGGTGACCACGGTCACGGTACCAGGATACCGCCACCTTCCGTCCACCGTGGTGCTCTTGACACATAAGTTGTGCCAGATTGCGACGGGCTCTGCACCTCTGCGCTGTGATTTGGGAGGCGGTTATGTAGCCACCGTCAGCAAAAATAGCACACCCAAGGTGTATGATGCTGGCGGTACACACATCCGCGATGCACATGAGACGGAAGCGGAGTATGTATGACCAGGGCCGGCCGAGACAGGAAGGGAGTCACGGCCGACATTTCTGGATGTGGCGTGTAATCGGTATGCGTGCGGCGGCGGTCTGTCGCTGATGCGTTCTGTGAACCGTCGCGCCATTGGCGGTGACCTGGTGGCGGCGGGTGCTGTCCGCCGAGTACCGCCGGTCCAGTGAGCAGACGCCGGGTATCGCCGGTCCAGTGAGCAGACGCCGGGTATCGCCGGTCCAGTGAGCAGACGCCGGGTATCGCCGGTCCAGTGAGCAGACGCCCAGTATCGCCGGTCCAGTGAGCAGACGCCGGGTACCGCCGGTCCAGTGAGCAGACGCCGGGTATCGCCGGTCCAGTGACCAGACGCCGAGTACCGCCGGTCCAGTGAGCAGACGCCCAGTATCGCCGGTCCAGTGAGCAGACGCCGGGTACCGCCGGTCCAGTGAGCAGACGCCGGGTATCGCCGGTCCAGTGACCAGACGCCGAGTACCGCCGGTCCAGTGAGCAGACGCCCAGTATCGCCGGTCCAGTGAGCAGACGCCGGGTACCGCCGGTCCAGTGAGCAGACGCCGGGTATCGCCGGTCCAGTGACCAGACGCCGAGTACCGCCGGTCCAGTGACCAGACGCCGGGTATCGCCGGTCCAGTGAGCAGACAGCCGAGGGGCGTTGGTAGCTCAGTGGTTAATCTGAGCGTCTGGCATGACAGAGGTGCGCAGTTCGATTCCCCGCGATGCCCGCCATTCCTGACAGGGTGAGAGACAGGCGACGCCATATGGCCTCAGCTGCTGAGTGCGTCGTAAAGCCACAACCAACCAGCCAGCCAGCAGACAGTCCGTCGGCGGCCAGGCCACAGCGGGCCGTCGCCACCACTGCCGCTCCCATCCTCACCCATCCTCTGGGCGTCGTGTGGAGGCGAAGGGTGTGCGTGGTCTGGAGCGCGATTCTGGGCGTGGTTTCCCTGTCGTCGGTCAACCCACGTTGCTTCAGTCGTCAGTCTTCCGTACAGCACGGGTGGCTAAGCAGTGCGACTCGAATGTGACCGGAAACGGCTCCTTGACCGGGATGGTCGTGTGCGCATGGTCATGACCAAGGCACGGCTGGGAAGTGAGCAGCCGGTGCGATGTGTGTCGAACGCCTTGGCCAATTGTAGCGTGCCGTGATCGTATCGATCGTTTGGCGACTAGGTGAACGCGCTAGGTGTCATTTCCGAAGATGTAGAGCGCTCCGCAAAGTAGGGATGTGTGATGGAAGAGATGCGAAAACCGCCAGGCTGGTTGAAGGGGTACATTTGAACCAGGTTCTTACACTCGCATTTATATTTCAGCACTGAATCCCGGCAAAATCCCCGCCCCCTCCCCTCCAGCATACAGTCTAACACCACGTCACCACACCCACCATCATCTTCACCGATTCACGCTCTTCCGTTGACCCCCATCGCTGCCATACACAACACCACCCACCCCACACTCCACGCTATCACACACCTTTACCATGCCTATCACGCACACCTTCATCTCACTTTACTCTGGTTCCCCGGCAATACGGGCACCCCAGGGAACTAATGAGCCGACGGCCTCCCCCGTCAGGCCATCGATCTGCCACCCGTTCACCATCCGCCAGTACCCCCCGGTCACCTGACCATAGCCAACGCCTCGTTTCACATATATCTAGGCATCCTGGAACCACGACACCTTGGACACGACGGGAATATAAGTGCAAGCTTTGGGGACAGGGGAAGGGATAGCAACATACCTGACCAGCTATGCCCAGCGCACAGCATCCTGCAAGTTATTTCTTTCATTCTTTTTGCTTCACCGGCATCACCCCGGTCCAAGGCGAAGCAACTGACACCGCTGGAGTGGTCGTCATCACAGCCATCGCTGGGCTGTCTTTCGCTAGCGCTGGAGCGACCGTAGCTGTTGGAGCAGCTGTGATCCGGCTCCTGGGATGGCTGTGGCCGCTGAGAGGTCGTCACCGCTAGGACGGCTGTGGTCGTTGGGGCGGCTGCCGCAACTGAGGTGGCGGTGGGTGACCTTCCCAATCCTCGACAACATTTATGGCTCTCAAATATGTGTATTTCTAAGTCTGGCCCTCAGTATTACTCGCATCCATCGCCAATTCTAAAAAAAATATATCAGGGGCCCCGTACCCACAGGTGCCCATCCAAAAGCTAGGTTTCAAGGGCCCTTTCCACACAAGCTGTTAGGTGCGTTTTAATTTTTCCTCAGTTATATCTCTGCCCCTCAGGGCGGTTTCTTGTAGGATCCCATCGAACTCGCCAGGGGCGGATGCCCCTTCACCCCTTGAAAACGCCACCGCTTTTAGCAGCTCCGGGCACCTCCATGGGCTTAAAGGCCCTTTACGTAGCACCGGCAACCCTTTGCTTCCGCCCGGATCGTCTTCGTAGCTCAGCTCGGGGCCCCTTTGTCGGTCTGAGGCCTGCTGTGAGCTCTGAGCCCTTCTCCATCAGCGTGAGCCAATGCCCACCCAGTGAATCTGCATGCTCGGCCCGGGACCCCCATCCGTCGGCTCAGGTACCCTCTTTCACCGCTCAAGACACTCCTTGTTTTCCACTTAAATGTTTTTGAAAATATTTTTACTGAAAAACCGCCATTTTGAGTCTCAGAATTATTCTTTAAACAAATTAAAATCAAGCCATTACCAGACCCTACCTCATTGATGGCTTTCTAATGATACCCGGATCGCGTTCATGCATCGCTCTTTGTTCGGAAGTTAGAGGAGTCTTTAACACGCACCCCCCCCCTCCCTCGAGACCGAGTGTGATGATCTGACCGGAGAGACGTATATGGTTAACATACATTATCTCTAGCCGATGGCACTTCGTCTCCGCTAAGGGGAGAATGGAAAGGACAAGTTTGAGGGACTTGTTTAATGACCATCAACTTGGTAAAACGTATGTGTTTGGCACTGGGTGAGCTGTTTGGCTATGGGAAAGCTACCGAATCTGTCTATGAAAAAGACATGCCGCTTCACGTAGTGTCATCTGCCGGATTCGTACGGCGTTGCGTTCCGGTGCAATGGCTCGAACTCCTCTTCAACGAGCAGAGAACCGGGCGGAATGATCGGCACTAATTCAGCAATTGTTGGGATGTTGTTGAACAGTTTCCCCCTCCTCTTTGAACCTGGTTTCCCATGGAGTTGGCGTGCCGCTTTGTGGTGCGTGACGGAGGCAGCCCCTCGAACTGTACCGCTCGATAGCTGTGGAATGGAGCATTACTCACCGGAGTCACGCAGGACGGTTAAGAACAACTGATTGGGCGGACCTGCACAGGAGTGGCGATTTCGCGTGTCGTGCCGCACCGTGCGGCGGCTGATTGTTATTGGCCTTCCTCAGCCGAGGTTCGGCCCTGAGCTGGTGGTTGTCATTCAGACACTGTCGCTTACCGGGTAGGGTAGTTACTCTGACTAGGCTGTTGCACTACTGACTAGGAATTATTAGCACTACCCATTGATCTATCAATTTGGCTCTGTTGCTAGGCATTTGAAAATTTCTCACGACATTTCTCATGGCACTTCCCACTCACGCGAGATGAGAAAACGGTGTTCATGCTGAACGCTACTCACCTCAACGTGCCCCCCCCCCTCTCTCCCACATCCACACACACATACGTCTAGCCAGACGCCACTACCAGAGTTCCTCGTCTTGTCCGCATACCAAGTGGCTCTGGAGATGGGACGCAGACGGAACGAATGCGCTGTATGCAGTTGAATCGCGGGTCGGATATCGACCGTGTGCTCTAGATTCCAGTTGGGTGCCCGACCACCTTTCAACCTCTTGGTAGTGGCCACATTTCCCTCCCGCATCGATACTTACTGTGTGGTGGTGAGGGCAAGGGCGGATCCAGGAATTTCCATTGGGGGCATTCGTCTGGAGGGACGTCATTTCCTCGAAGGGGCGTCATTGTGCAAGTCCCTGGAGGGGCGCATTTTGGCGAAAATTCGAAAAGGCTACTGGTTGGCATCTCGGATCGGCTTACTTCGGGTTACCAGTTTGCCCCTCAGATCGGCCTACTTGCTGTTACTGGTTGACCTCTCAGATCGGCTTACTTGGGGTTACTGGTTGGCCTCTCAGATCGGCTTACCGGTCTACTTCTGGCAAAGATCTGGAATTTTCACGTTTATTCGTTCAGTGTTCGAAAACAATGACAGATATGCTGTCAAGTTATCCAGCGTAATATTCATCAGCATAGTGCGCTAATAGTAGTCTGCGATTGGCTGCATGTCAGCCGACTTGTCAAAAGTCAGATGAGGTCTGACACTATTAGGCCCGTGCTGGGCACTTTCTAACTAGTGCAAGAAAATGCAATCTCTTTTGGTCCCGAAGATAGCCCAATGAAAACAATGTGAAGCCCAAATTTAGTTTCAGCGTCCAGATTAGCCCCAAAGTGATTGAAGCCATGGCGTCAGATAATTGATGTGCCATGCGTTTCGACGGGCAAAGTATGCCACATTAGCTATGGCAAGCTGCCACCGTTTTTCTGTGGTCGCAAAGAAAGGTTTCATGGGGTTGCATCAAGCACACCCGCAGCCCACCTGTCAAGCACGGGCGAGGATAAAAACATTTGACAGTACGTCATCTGCTATTTTCGTACCCAGCCTTACCCATAGAAATTGCCGACAGACGCCGCCGTTCTACAAACTCGAAAAGCTTATCAACCGACTGTTATATGAGATGTAGAAGCCGGCAAATACCAGATGGGTCACCGTCATAGAACACTGGAAATGTTAATTGAAGCAATATTATGGAAGAAGGAAACGTTCACTGATTCGCCATGGTATGCGACTGCAGATGTTTCTCAAGTCACCACAATAGAACACTGGACATGCTAACTGGGTGTCCGTCGGACGACGCTGACCGCACTCGTCTTGCAGGAGATCTTGGTGGACGTCAACGCGCAGGTGGCGGAGAAGCAGAAGGATGCGCGCCTGCTGGAGATCTACAACAAGATCGACGCCAAGTCCACCGCGTTCTACAAGGGCAAGAAGTTTAAGAAGTCTGACCTGTTCAGTGGTAACCGGGTGCTCATGTAAGTCAACTGAACATAGGGACAGGTGTCCGCCTTCCGCATGTTGTCTGTATGTATGTATATATATATATATATATATATATATATATATATATATATATATATATATATATATATGCGTATGTCTATATGTGTATGTATTCATGTGTGTGTGTGTGTCTGCCCACGGGTGTCGAGTCTGTTGCGGCACGTTCTGCCGTCAGCGCCGCCGCCGCCGCCGCCGCCGCCCCCGCCCCCGCCCCCGCCCCCCGCCCCCGCCCCCGCCCCCGCCCTCGCCCCCGCCTCCGCCCACACCGACGGTATTGAGTATCCGACCCTGTTGGATGCTCCTGTGCGTCGCTAGATTGGCGGTCGATGCAGATACTAATGGCCACCGAATAGGCTAATGGCCACTGAATAGAACTTTGGTTACCGGGTAGGCTAGTGGCCACCGAATAGGCTAATGGCCACCGTATAGGTTAATGACCACGGAATAGGCTAATGATCCAAGGGCGTGCTTACCTGCTGCGTCGGAGGTCCGGAAGAAAATTGGTGCTTCTGTTGTGACTTTTTGTTACACCATACGATGTTTTCGAGGATTTACTTTGTTGCCAACGGTAAGCTGTGCATTTTCGGCTGATGATAATGGTGATATGACTGCCTTGGAGCCATGATCTTGACTCTTGGACGAATGCTACTTTTAACCGTAGTATCACGCAGCAGTTGTGCGCATGTCATCATCACATTCTTTTGCGTCTGCGAGCTCATTGGGGCATATTTAAAATCGAACGTTAGAAATGAGCGCCGTGCGTCCGCAAATTCGGCACCAGACTATTGTGTAGCTGAACTTACCTAGTGCGTCATGTTCAGCACCGGACTGAGGAAGCTTTATCGCCGAGTGATGACAGCTCCTCCCACTGGGTCTACGTTAAAGATTATGCGTGGGCGCTAAATGATCACACTTTGGTCGAAGCGCCCTTAAACTCAAATAACTAACTAAAAGATTATGCGTGAAAAATTACACGAGCCACAGAAATATACGTGCTGTGATGGCAATTCATTGGTTTGCATGTCCGCTCCAGGCCTGCTGACCTGTTCTTTATCCGTATCTTGTGACTCGATATTACGACATGGAGGCTACTTTTAATTCGGAGAGCAAAGTAGGTTTCGAGTTGGCTGATCAGTCAACGCGATCAGGCGGTGGGAGGATCAACCGCCGGCTGCTCCACCACTGCCTCAGATGTCTGCTGCAATGTTCGCCCCCGACCAAAGTCAATCGGTCTAGCGGGAAGACCCGTGTTCGGTGTAGGCTCCGAGCCGGTGTCACCGACAGCTCGCCGGTGGCGCTACCACTGCGTCCTGCCTTTCCTGTCCTGACGCTCGTGACCTGTTCCTATCATATCACATGTACACCGTGTCGCTAACTGATGTGTTCATCATCTACCGCATCCACCTGCCATGTCCTGTTTTTCCCCTATTATCTCGCGTTCTGTTCTGTCCTGTCGTAGCCCTCGCCACTGTAACGTGTTTTCCGCGTGCTCCGTCCGTGCCGTGCTTCCGTCCAATGTCCTCATCATCTGCCGTCTGGTTGTGAGCCTCTCGACAGTCGGCCTGTATTTCTTGCACACGGAGATGTACGCGAGATAATCGGATTAGTAGCCGTCTTAGTATGGGAAATGCTAGGATGTCGGACACCTTGTTAGTGGCATTACGCCGGATTTGTGCGGTTGGTGATCCGCATCGACGTAGTTTTGTTATTGATTTGTTTACTTTTGCTAACTACTTGCTCTTCGTAGTTTGCCACGGTCCTGGACGGCTTCCAAAGGAAGACATAGAAGGCAATGACTTCCATGTCAAATAACTAAATATATTCTCCCTCCGCAACATATAGTGTTCTTGGTGAAGGCTTCAAAGAAGTGTGCGTTCAGAGGTATCTAACCTTTCCTACGACAATGGTCTGAATGTTGTAGAATGTCATTCGGCAGCATGTGAAATCTGAGAAAGCTGTGTTCCCTGAATGCCACCCAAAAATATTACTGAAGTCGCACCTATGCTAATCGGAAAACTGAGCACTTCTAATCAGAAGTGCTGGTTTAAGACCCACGAAGAGTCAGAAGAAAAATATTTAGCAACCCAGTATGCACTATTCGATATATGGATATACACCACCCCCCCCCCCACACACACACACAAAAACCGCACCACACGATATGGATTTACCGTCGCCTCGCATGAACCTAGGCTCAAATCACGGTACAGCCACGCGTAATGCGTATACCCAATAATAAAATAATAAAGCCAACACACTTAGCATTCTTTTGCGCCGACGGAATTAAATTCGCGTCGTCTGGTCGTGACGTGTTGAAATGTCGCATCTTAGTGGAGTGTGCGCTGTATCGATCGGAGAGCGTCTTAGTGGAGTGTGCGCCGTCTCGATCGGAAAGCGTCTTAGTGGAGTGTGCGCTGTATCGATCGGAAAGCGTCTTAGTGGAGTGTGCGCTGTATCGACCGGAAAGCGTCTTAGTGGAGTGTGCGCTGTATCGATCGGAGAACGTCTTAGTGGCATGTGCGCTGTATCTATCGGAGGGCGTCGTCTGCATCATGGCCTACGGTGGCCCTGTGCCAGAAGCCTCCTTTTGCACGTGTGTGCGCGTGTGACGTGTGCCTCCAAGGTGAGACACACCCGCGCTAGGTGTGTGTAAGATGGACTGCCCCCATCGCTGGATTCAGTTCGCCCAGAGGATTTAAGTTGCGTCAAGCAGGATCGACTGCTTCGAGCTGATTTATCGTTGAGTACCTGTGGATGAAGATTTAAATCTGGCCAGCCGTCAGATTCGGAAGGGCTCTCAAGTGGATATTTTCTGATTGTTTGGTTGCCGACGGCGCGCGGTATTGTTCAGCTCCGGCTCGTGCTGCGGTTGGTTTGCCGGGCCATTTCGGCGCGCTGGCAAGTGTGCCGGGGAACGGTCACCTGGTATACTCTACAGCTGGGTGCATCTGCCGACTCGTGTCCTCGGGCAACCGCGAACTACTGGGAGGCTGCTAATTGTATGCCCTTCACTGCTTGTTGTGTTTGTTTTTGCCTTCGCCAACATGTAGTTTTGTCTCGGTTTGGCGGTCACTTGCGGTCGGGCGGTCTCACCCGCGTCGAGTTCATGCGGCAGCATACCGCTGGAATCCAACCCTTTTACAGCTGTAAAACGGTTTAATTTGTAGCAAATTTGGGCATAGCGGTGGGTGTTTCGGCAATAGGGTTACTGGGGTCCATCTTGTGTGTCACAAGGAACAAACGCTTCGCATCATTACACGTCACATTATCTGTCGGTAAGTGGTCGTTCGAACAGCCGTGCAGACGGACAATGCTTGGTACAAAACTTGTGGCAAGTAAACGCCAAATTGCACGTCACCGCGATTGCGGCTGTAGTCAGCCATCTATCCGGCGCTCGAAGTTCCGCAGATCAATGGCTGCGAAGTAATTGACAGCCATCGAGCGTGCCAGGCCAATTGGATCTGGTCGTGTTATCAGGTCATATGTGTCTGAATAGAACTCGCTTAAAATGTGAATTGTTTGCATTAGACGTACCTTCGAGCCTGGTTGGAAGCCTATGACATATTATTTCTTATTGAATGGAATCCATGTCCAGTGCACCGTGTCACGCATTAATACTCTGCCGCATTAATCTCTGCCATTTCTGACAGACATCTTACATGAATAGGATGCTCGATTGGAACGTAACAGGCAGCCGGAAGCCTTGCGCACGTCAGTTGACCGATAAACTAATCGGCCACAATACTTGCGCACCTATATCCGTTCAGGTTTCTCCTTGCACGTGCACTTGGCAGCGCGTGTGGATGTGGATCCGTGTGGGGTGCTCCCGATCTCTGCCAATAGCTTTCTGTCTACATACACGAATGGCATTGCTTTCCAGAAGGAGCCTCACCACAATAATGGATTCAGAACCGCCGCGATGAGGTGGACTGACCGCCTGTATCGGACGTGCGAGGTATATTGGAATTATCGTGTCTGACCACTGCCCGAGGGTTCGGCTGTGCGTGGTCTACAGGACACCTCATGTCTGACCGCTATCTGAGGTCTCGGCTGACCGTGGTCTACAGGACACCTCGTGTCTGACCGCAGTCTGAGGTCTCGGCTGTCCGTGGTCTACAGAACCCCTCTTGTCGGACAGCTGTCTGAGGGCTCGGCTGTCCGTGGTCTATAGAACACCTTGTGTCCGAGGTCTCGGCTGTCCATGGTCTACAAGACACCTCGTGTCTGACGGCTATCTGAGGTCTCGGTTGTCCATGGTCTTCAGGACACCTCGTGTCTGACCACAGTCCGAGGTCTCGGCTGTCCATGGTCTACAGGACACCTCGTGTCTGACGGCTATCTGAGGTCTCGGCTGACCGTGCTCTGCAGGACACCTCGTTTCTGACGGCTATCTGAGGTCTCGGCTGTCCATGGTCTACAGGACACCTCGTGTCTGACCGCTATCTGAGGTCTCGGCTGACCGTGGTCTACAGGACACCTTGTGTCTGAGGGTTCGGCTGTGCGTGGTCTACAGGACACCTCGTGTCTGACCGCTATCTGAGGTCTCGGCTGTCCGTGGTCTACAGGACACCTCGTGTCTGACCGCAGTCTGAGGTCTCGGCTGACCGTGGTCTATAGAACACCTTGTATTTGAGGTCTCGGCTGTCCATGGTTTACAGAACACCTCGTGTCTGACCGCTATCTGAGGGCCCGGCTGACGTTGGTCTACAGGACACCTCATGTCTGACAGCTGTCTGAGGGCTCGGCTGTCCGTGGTCTACAGGACACCTCATGTCTGACCGCTATCTGAGGTCTCGGCTGACGTTGGTCTACAGGACACCTCATGTCTGACAGCTGTCTGAGGGCTCGGCTGTCCGTGGTCTATAGAACACCTTGTGTCCGAGGTCTCTGCTGTGCGTGGTCCACAGGACACCTCATGTGTGACCACTGTCCGAGGGCTCGGCTGTGCGTGGTCTATAGAACACCTCGTGTCTGACCGCTATCTGAGGTCTCGGCCGTCGGCGAGCATGTGTGACGCCGGCGGGCCGGGCCGTCGTGTCGCGGCTGCGGCGACACAATGGCGATTGTGTGGCGCGCGACAGGGTCATGACGCCGCGCCCCCGTGTGTCCGCGTCCGCAGGTTCGAGGGCAGTGCGGCGCTGATGCAGGCGCGCGGCCGCCCCCTGCTCGTGCAGGTGATCGTCATGTCCGACGTGGTCTTCTTCCTGCAGGAGAGCAACCAGAAGTACCACTTCGTCTCTCAGGAGGGAAAGGTGAGCGGCGGTGCACGCATCGAGCTGTTGCATGAGCTGAGGGAGGGGCAGGTGTGGGATGGGATCGAATGGCTCGATGCGAGCTTCGCTGGTGCAATACCTGCGAATGATTGATGATGGATTGACGATGGATGTATGTATTCGGATGTGGATTCGTATGTTGTTTGATTGGTTGATTGGTTGGTCGTGCGAATTATGGATTGATTATATAGCTGCTCGGCTGCGTAAGTTGATTGGATGACATGATGCTGCTGGTATTTTGGACGCTTTTGCATCCAATCTGTGTGAGCTGTATTTCGACATTGTTTGTGTAACTTTGGAACGCTGGAGTGATGGCCGATCTTGTCAGCCGTCCAAATGTGGTCGGACAACTTGGTGCTTCGCTTCGCTGGTGCGGCCGGACAGCGTGGCAGCGTTGTTGTGCAGGCGGTGTCGGCTCGACTGACAACTTTCCAAACTGGATGTGTAGCCAGAAGCTTTTACGCCGATGCAGTGTCCTGGAATGGCCAAATTTACGTGGAAGTGAACGCCCAGCAGAAGTTTGTTTTGACCTCCTGGAACGGAGTTTTTGATTCCTGAATTGACGTATGCAAAATATGGCTGTATTGAACCACATTAGTTCATCCTATTTTTTACAATACCCGAAGTTGATATTTTGTGATATAACTATTTTGTTAAGAACTATTTTTCATGCTGTCACTTTTTATGTGATGTTGCTCACGCTATTCGACGTCATAGCTGGTGACATCCTGAGTTCAAACACTCCACTCTACGTGACACAAATTGCACAACACACTGAGACGATTACATACCTTGTGTGACATCTCACAGACAACTGATAATGGATCGCACGAGCGCATGAACATGTGGATGTGTGTAGCTCTCCCCTGCTGTCCGTTGGTCTTTGATGTGTACTCTTTGGGCACCAAATAGCCATGACAGCTCATGCGCCACAAAACCCAAATAAGGACGAAGAGAATAGAAAAGGCTCAGTGTTGTTGGTATGTATGCATGTATGCATGTATTACAACTCTACGGGTCAGTCATGCTTCCGTGCATTGGGGTTGTTGCCGTGATAGTTCGCTGCCGCAAGTTTTCCACTATCTTGGTTATCCTACCTCTCACCTGAAGACTGTCTCCATTGATGGCAGTGTTTGTGGTTTGTTTGTTTCACTTCTAGTTCCCTGGTTGAAGCGCCTTTAGTAACCCTATTCGGGTAGGGGGATTTCTCCCCTGCTGTGATTTTTCGCCTGCCGTTCCCAAACGCTTTGTGATAGGAGCGTGAAACTGGGTGACTTTTTCATTACCTTTTTTCTGCTTCGTGCCATAATTTTGGGTTCATAGCGATATCAGAGACGACTCCAGTAGAGAATATTTGGATCGTGTATGATCCGTTTATTTTTTGAAAACTTCGGAAACGCACATGCATCTGAATATTTTAATTGTTGCAATGTTTATGTCATTGTATTGTGGAATTCGAGTGTTCATACTAACTTGGAACAACCTCCGGAAATGTTTATTTGGAGCCTAATAATACCAGGATCCCGGGGAAGCAAAATGGGAAATATGTGACCGGTTTTCTCGAAACGGTATCATTTACGTTTCCATCGGAACGTTGGGAGGTTTTCCGGCTTCCTAAAGCCAAATTCGGAACAAACGTTAATATCACATCACAAGCAGTGACGGAACCAGAAGACTTTCCCAACGGCGAACCCAGAAGGCGACGAAGGATATCCAGAGCATAGCCTATGGAACCGCTATATGCTGTGATGAGGATCAAGCTTTGCCAATGGTGAGTCACAGAGAGAAAGGAGTTAGTTCAGGACAAACGATTATAATAAATATAGTGCTCTGACGGGGCCAGGAGGTTTTCCCGATGAACAATGATTGTTGTAGCCTTCCCACTCAGACCTCTCGGGATCCTTCCTGGTATAATTTCCTGGCGACGCCTGTGACAAAAAATATCACAAGTATTGATGTCATGTCGGAATGACACAACGATAGGCATGTGGCACTGACTGCGAAAAAGTATCTGCCGCAAAGAACAAATCATACCCACTCCTCATCAGGCTCCTAGTTACCCCATTGGCTTTATATATGCATGTATGGATATTAAATGGTGCTTTGGAACATTAAGAATGATTTATTGTCGATCCACCAACAATTTTACTGGTGTGAGATACGATAACTGTCCCAAATGGTTTTGATCAACCCCCCCCCATTTTTGTCTCCTGACTTCGTCATTGTGAACATGCTGGCATTTAGGCATTCTAAGTATGTAGATTAGACCAGTAGAACTCGTTTGAGCTAAACAGTTTTCAAATCTGATCAATACATCCCGACATCAGGCGCTTCTCCCATCCCCTCCCCTTCCGCCAGGCATCTCGAAATCCGCCCCCCTCCCCTTCCGCCTGACATCT
>JAOTOM010003557.1:0-130000 GCA_034440615.1 Ashinkailepas kermadecensis
CTGCCGACCCCACGGTCACTGCCGACCCCACGGCCACTGCCGACACCACGGCCACTGCCGACCCCACGGTCACTGCCGACCCCACGGCCACTGCCGACACCACGGCCACTGCCGACACCACGGCCACTGCCGACCCCACGGTCACTGCCGACCCCACGGCCACTGCCGACCCCACGGCCACTGCCGACCCCACGGTCACTGCCGACCCCACGGTCACTGCCGACCCCACGGCCACTGCCGACCCCACGGCCACTGCCGACACCACGGTCACTGCCGACCCCACGGTCACTGCCCGACCCCACGGCCACTGCCGACACCACGGCCACTGCCGACCCCACGGTCACTGCCGACCCCACGGCCACTGCCGACACCACGGCCACTGCCGACCCCACGGTCACTGCCGACCCCACGGCCACTGCCGACACCACGGCCACTGCCGACCCCACGGTCACTGCCGACCCCACGGCCACTGCCGACACCACGGCCACTGCCGACACCACGGCCACTGCCGACACCACGGCCACTGCCGACACCACGGCCACTGCCGACACCACGGCCACTGCCGACACAGGCCACTGCCGACACCACGGCCACTGCCGACACCACGGCCCACCCCACGGTCACTGCCGACACCACGGTCACTGCCGACACCACGGCCACTGCCAACCCCACGGTCACTGCCAACCCCACGGCCACTGCCGACCCCACGGCCACTGCCGACCCCATGGCCACTGCCGACCCCACGGCCACTGCCGACCCCACGGCCACTGCCGACACCACGGCCCTGCCGACCCCACGGCCACTGCCGACCCCACGGTCACTGCCGACCCCACGGCCACTGCCGACCCCACGGCCACTGCCGACCCCACGGCCACTGCCGACCCCACGGCCACTGCCGACCCCACGGCCACTGCCGACCCCACGGCCACTGCCGACACCACGGCCACTGCCGACACCACGGCCACTGCCGACCCCACGGCCACTGCCGACCCCACGGCCACTGCCGACGACACCACGGCCACTGCCGACGACACCACGGCCACTGCCGACACCACGGCCATTGCCGACCCCACGGCCACTGCCGACACCACGGCCACTGCCGACCCCACGGCCACTGCCGACCCCACGGCCACTGCCGACCGTCCACCCGTCGTTGCAGGACAGCAACGCCAATGTGCTGACCGTTAACCGGTCGACGCTGACGCTGGACCACCTGACTGACGGCAGGTCGGCCGTCGGCAAGAAGCCGGAGACACAGGAGCAGGTCACCGACTTGCTGCTCAACTTCACTGTCCAAGGTATCGTGCCGACATTGGGCTACTGAATCACGGTACTGAGCCACTGGGAACGGTAGGGTGTGTGTAGAAGGAAAAAGAGGCAGTCCATGGAGAAAGGTAAAAAGAAAGGAAGAGCATTGGAGGAGAGGTGAGGGAAACGAGAGCAGGTGAAGGGCTGGTGATCAAGGAGGAAGCAAGAGGGAGGATATCATGGATCAGAAAGGAGTGAGGAACAAAGAAGTGGAGCGTAGAGGAGGGGCGGTGAGTGAAGGGAGGTCTCCATCTGTTCTGTTGGTCTATTTTTTCAGTTTGACCGCCAATTGACCCTGAACAGTCATCTTCATTTCATGGCCGTGATGACAATTGGGGTGTTTGAGCGCATCGACCAGGGTAGGTCATTTTGCTTTACATGGCCATGCAGGTAAAGCCAGAAGGTAATGTAAAAAAATCACACCAAATATTCAATCTGACTTAAGCTGTTTCCAGTTGTTCCAGACTGGGCTATACATTTTTCAGATATGGTATCCATGTTTTCTTCATGTTTAAACTATTCCGCCCCCGCAGTGGGGTCAGCCTCGTTGCTCGGCTGGCTAGAGAAATGGCGCTATCTCGGGTTACCACAGCCTCACTCGTCCTTCCATCCATACGCTCCCATTCCAATGCCCATCCCATCTCAACGTCTATGTCCTTCACCTGGTCCTGCAACACCAACTCTCCCCACTAAGAACAGGTAGGACAACTTCCCCTGTCCTGCCCACCAGCTCCGTTTTATCGGGGTAGCCGCGCCCCCTCGGCCCGCTCCCCGGGGTTGACGGAGTCCTGGATTTTGAGGTCCCCGTCGCACGGTGCTAGTTGTGACGGGGGACCAACACGCCTCTTTGGTCTCGATATCCCGGAGGGGCGGGCGGGCCCGTAGGACCCCATACGGGTCAAGTGGCCGGTCGCCTCGGGCCGGGGACCTGGGATTGTTCCCAGTATCTGCCGGCTCGGCCGGCTGGGGTCAAGGGGTGGGCGGTGCTGGATTCCGGTCGGGGTGGTGAGTCTCTCTCTCCCGGCCGGGCGAAGGCGCCGCCTGCCCCGTATAGCTCCTCGGGCGCCTGTCGTCCTCCCGTCCGCGGGACCCAGGCGTCCCCCCAGTAGGGCCCCTACTTGGTGGGGCGCCCGAGGAGTTGAAACCAATACACTTCCATGGATTCTCCTGACACACAACTATACCCTCGCCCTAGTCTTGACCCGGACGATTCGTCGTTCCAGTCTTCCACATCCCAGTCCCGCGCCTCCGTGAGACCAGTTTTAGACGCTGTCTCGGATTGCCCTTCTATGGATTCTCGTCCCGTCGGGGCGACGCGACCTGACAAGACACCTGAGCGTGAAACCGAAGTAGAGCCCGAGTTCGTCGACCCAACTGTCTTGATCCTGTCGAGTTCAGAGCTCAGACTGTCCGACCTCAGCCCTTTCCAACGGTGTGAGGGCACTGAGCGATTCGGTACGGTGGTACGGTGCGACAAATTGGTTGATGGTGGCATCGAAGTTGAATTTTCGGATCCGGAGGAAGCTAGGCGGGCGTTAAAAGCCACACTCTTTACGTTTACGTACACCATCGATGGTAGACGCGTACAAAGGACAGTGCCCCTAATTGTGAAAACTCACTACTCTAAAAACTGCTCCAGAGGTGTCATCACTTGCCATGACCTACAAGGTGTGACAAGTGAAGAAATTTTGCGCGGTCTTGCGGCGTTCGGTGTCCTGGAAGCTAGAAGACTGAAAACGAAAAGGGACGGCGTTTCACACGACACAGACAACATTGTACTTACTTTTAACTCCCAAACACAGCCTACCCATGTGAGAATCGGGCATGTTAGGGTCAGAGTCCGCGTTTATCGACCAATCCCGATGAGATGCTTCGCCTGTCACAGGTACAGACACACCAGCCGCCACTGTCGATCAAAGCCGAGGTGTCTGCGATGTGCCTCCTCGGATCATTCTGTGGACGCTTGCACATCGGAAACCTTATGCTGTCCAAAGTGCAAGGCTGATCATTCTGCTCGTGACCGAGTCTGCCCGGTTTTCAAACGGGAGCAGAGTATTATAAGATTGAAGTGTGACAGGGGCGTGTCATTCCGAGAAGCTCGGGAATTGACCAAGACGGCCACTACACCTCGCTCTTATGCGGCCGTGGTGGCCAGCTCCGCCCATGCCCTTCAACCCGAGTCATCCCAGGAGCGAACAGACATGCCACCTACTACACCTGCACCACGGAGCTGTGATCCTCCTGAAAACGATGCTCTGGATAAGATGATAGCCCGCCAATTGATAGGCCTGCTAAAGGAATGTGGGCTGGCAATAATCCAGGTAAACTCAGACGATGAAATCCCGGCGGCAGTAACTGGAGTTGCAGCCGACTACGTCTTACCATCTTGTCCTGCTGTTGTGCATAGAAACTTCGTTCAGTTCCCCAAAACAACGTCGTCCTGAGCACCGCACGATCGCCTGCCAAACTGACGCTACCACAACTCCGGTGACTGAACCGATCGTGGTGGCATCCACTCAAACACCTCTAGCAGAATTCCCTAATTTACCACCCCCATCGACTTATTTACCTCTCCGATCGACCAGCTCATTGCCGTCACTGAGCATTCCTGTGCGAAGTGGAGCTCCGGACCTGACAGTGCGAGGTCGAGCAGAAAGATCTACAAGTGTGGCATCAAACATTGGTGGGAAAGGCGCAGTGGGAAAATGTTCCATGGCTGCGAGGCTCGGCATGCGAGAACGCTCACCGTCGGTACCGCGCGCACCACTTGGCCCCTCTGGAGAAATAATGGGTCCACCTCCACCTGTCCTATTCACAGGCCAGCCACTTACACCACCTACCAGCCGAAAGCGGATGCCTATTTCACCACCGACCGAAGCGAGTCCCAAGTCCCGTCCCCGCGCTGAGTCGCCCGTGATGAGGTACCCACCTGTAAGCCGAGACGTTTGGGATAGACGACTGTCCTGACCGTAACACCTGTGACCGCCCCATACCATATCTCTAAACGGCTGACTGCGAAGAAATGTTTTAACTGAGACAGTATGCGGGGAATTACACCTCAGCATGACACTGTTTTGCCACGATTTTACTTCTGGTTTTATCAATAAACTTGTTATGGGCGCTATAAGACCATTGCAGTCGATGCGCCCTTTAAACCCAAATAACAACAAACAAACTATTCCGCATATTTCAGAGCACTCCTCCGATATATCAACAGGAGTTTGCAGTATGCCGAGGCCAGCGGTCGATTCCACCCCGGTTTGTTAGTGCTGCTGTTCCCGTATGGTGTGCGGGCGCATCATCTGGCCGGTGGCCATGGACACACCGTGAGATACACGGGTCGGTCGTGTTCCAGAGCTGGTGGTGGACGTGTATCGACGTCAGTCGGCAGCGGAGCAGGGCACGGCCGACGAGATGATCTCACTCGTGGTCGGTTCGATCGGATGCTCCGTGGTGGCCCGTACCCACACCCTGCAGATCTCCAACTCATTGGCCGGCATTACCCTCAAGGTGAACGTCGTCGATTCCTATCTCTCTCTCTCTCTCTCTCTCTCTCTCTCTCTCTCTCTCTCTCTCTCTCTCTCTCTCTCTCTCTCTCTCTCTCTCTCTCTCTCTCTCTCTCTCTCTCTCTCTCTCTCTCTCTCTCTCTCTCTCTCTCTCTCTCTCTCTCTCTCTCTCTCTCTCTGTCTCTGTCTCTGTCTCTGTCTCTGTCTCTGTCTCTGTCTCTGTCTCTGTCTCTGTCTCTGTCTCTGTCTCTGTCTCTGTCTCTGTCTCTGTCTCTGTCTCTGTCTCTGTCTCTGTCTCTGTCTCTGTCTCTGTCTCTGTCTCTGTCTCTGTCTCTGTCTCTGTCTCTGTCTCTGTCTCTGTCTCTGTCTCTGTCTCTGTCTCTGTCTCTGTCTCTGTCTCTGTCTCTGTCTCTGTCTCTGTCTCTGTCTCTGTCTCTGTCTCTGTCTCTGTCTCTGTCTCTGTCTCTGTCTCTGTCTCTGTCTCTGTCTCTGTCTCTGTCTCTGTCTCTGTCTCTGTCTCTGTCTCTGTCTCTCTCTCTCTGTCTCTCTGTCTCTCTGTCTCTCTGTCTCTCTGTCTCTCTGTCTCTCTGTCTCTCTGTCTCTCTGTCTCTCTGTCTCTCTGTCTCTCTGTCTCTCTTTCTCTCTGTCTCTCTGTCTCTCTGTCTCTCTGTCTCTCTGTCTCTCTGTCTCTCTGTCTCTCTGTCTCTCTCTCTCCCCGAACTCCCTGAACTCCCCGAACTCCAGGTGATGCGCCACTATCAGCCATGCACTATCGCCGGAAGTGACTAGCGTCTCGTCAGTTATTCGGTCAGAAATAACCAACTGTTATCAGCCGCAATTGTCACACATCGACGTTTAAGAGAAGTTATGCAATATGCACCATATTTTTACTATGTAGCTGCTGCTCAATGAAGGCTCAGTAATTGTATCACGTAGCTTGCACCCTGGTGGAGTTATGTGAGTCAGGAGCCATGAACAGCTGTAATACTAGTCAGTATGCCTGGGGTATGTATGACTGGATGTGGCACCCGTGGATGCATTTGACCTGGCCGAGGTCTGACCCTTAGCATATGAGCTAACCGCGGTGTGCCCGTCGACAGAGTCACGAGTTTCGTGATCCTGACGGAGGCGAGCTGTATCTGGTCAGCACTCCAATGACTCTGGGCAGCTCCAAGCCACTCTTGACCTGCAACTACACCAAGGTGAGCTTTTGTCATCCTGCTTCTAGATGCATGCCTATGCAGTCTGCATTCCTTACCCACAACAATGTTGTGCTCATAATTTCATAATTTTGTATATGTTCACAGAAACAACAAAAAAAATACCTTTTCATGTACTCTATTGTTTTAACGTGGGGTGTACAGGCGCTAAACGCTGTGGATGCCATCATTTTCAGAGCGAATTTAGGAATATTATTGTATTCGCTTTGACATCGCACACCTAGTGAAAAACAACATTACTTCATCACTGCTCTGCTGCTCCAGTTTTGATTGCTGTGTTGCTCCGGTGTTGCCTACTGTGCTGCCCCGGCGCTAACTACTGTGCTGCCCCGGCGCTGACTACTGTGCTGCTCCGGTGCTGACTAGTGAGGTGCTCCAGTGCTGACTACTGTGTCGCTCCAGTGCCGACTACTGTGTCGCTCCGGTCCTGACTACTGTGTCGCTCTGGTGCTGAATACTGTGCAGCTCCGGTGCTGACTACTGTGCTGCTCCGGTGCTGACTAGTGAGCTGCTCCGGTGCTGACTACTGTGTCGCTCCGGTGCTGACTAGTGAGCTGCTCCGGTGCTGACTACTGTGCTGCTCTGGTGCTGACTACTGTGCTGCTCTGGTGCTGACTACTGTGTCGCTCCGGTGCCGACTACTGTGTCGCTCCGGTGCTGACTACTGTGTCGCTCTGGTGCTGAATACTGTGCAGCTCCGGTGCTGAGTACTGTGCTGCTCCGGTGCTGACTAGTGAGCTGCTCCGGTGCTGACTACTGTGTCGCTCCGGTGCTGACTAGTGAGGTGAGCTGCTCCGGTGCTGACTAGTGTGCTGCTCCTGTGCTGACTGTTGTGCGTCGACTCGTGTGTACAGTGTGTGGTCCGACCACAGGTGGATCGCGCCTGGCACCGCTTCCAGGCCGAGTCTGGCGGTGTGGCGCAGCTGGTGGAGCTGACGCTGAGCGAACTGACGGTACAGCTGCACCAGGCGGCGCTCTGCTCGCTCATGACGTTCGCCGACTCACTGGGCCGTCAGCTGGCTGCTGTTGGCCCGCCGGCTGCGGCGCCGGCCGCCGTCGCGCCGGCCACTGTCGCCACGCCACCGTCCGCCGCATCTGGTTAGTACCGCCCTCCGCTCCGACCCGCCGTCGTAACCTCGCCGCTCCTCCCTCCACCGCTATCGGCCAACTGGTCGGTCGGTCGGTCGAACGAACGGGAACAGACAGGCAGCCAGCCAGGCAGGCAGCCAGCCAGCCAGGCAGGCAGCCAGCCAGGCAGCCAGGCGGGTAGTCAGGCAGGCAGGCAGGCCGGCAGTTTCGTGGCTTGTATGTTTCGGACATCTTCGTAAAATCCTGCATAATTTATGGCATTTATCTTGCTCACTGTCAATCACCCAAATCTCCTATCGTTCTCAAAATAGGAGAAGTCACTAAGTTTCAGATTTTCAGCGGACACGGTTTGGAAATTGCAAACGGAAAACCTTCGGTGGGTAGGAGGTTTCCGCCGCGGCTTTGGATTATGGTTGTCCGTGGCGCCATCATGGTACGCCATCCTGAAAGAAACATGCCTGTTTGTTTTCAAAGAGTGTTATTGAAGCTGATCACAATTATTTTAATTGAATCGTCACGCACAAGCTGCTTCTTCACAATCTAAAAAAATAACATTGCACTTCAGACAAAGCAGTTCAAAGTCGTAAATGAAGCAGTTCAAAGTCGTAGCTGCGGCAGAAGCATCCGGTTTTTGTTCACGGCAAATATTCAAATATTCATAATCGGCCGTGCTGCTTGCATGCCTCGAAGGTTCCTTTGAAGCATGCAACAATTTGCAGACGGTCTTGAGTCCTAGAGTCCGACGATGAACCTTACCAAGTGCATGGCACTGACTGGTATGGTACCGTTCATGGAGAATCCAAATCCAGCTGGGCACTATGGCCGTTGGAAGAGTGGCGGTGATGCTTAGCCTTTGACGTTTCCGTTTGTACAACACTCGCGTTATTTACAAGTTGTTGTGTGGTGGTGACGTTAGCTGCGACAAGCAGATCACTACGGCTGCTCATGAGGTCGCCGCACACATTGATACACGGTTCAGCTGTGCTGGGCGTATACGGCGCGAATTTGTGTTCAATTTTGGAGTTCTGTAGGGGTGACGCGGACGCTGTGTGCACTAGATATTGCATATTAATTCGTGGCGTGTGGAGTTTGTCTTCTGGCGAGCGTTTCCCTACCAAGACGAATTGAGGAGTAGCCTCAGTCTGCACGTTCACCTCTTGTCCGGTAAGATTCCCGGATGCATTCGGTTCAGAGCAGGCCATTATTTCGGCGAGCTGCCTGCATCTGGTGCAGCATCTCATCACGGGGGCGTGCCAAGACACTGGGCGACGCCTCGCGACACATTGGTGCGATGACGTTGCCAAGACACTGGGCGACGCCTCGCGACACATTGGTGCGATGACGTTGCCAAGACACTGGGCGACGCCTCGCGACACATTGGTGCGATGACGTTGCCAAGACACTGGGCGACGCCTCGCGACACATTGGTGCGATGACGTTGCCAAGACACTGGGCGACGCCTCGCGACACATTGGTGCGATGACGTTGCCAAGACACTGGGCGACGCCTCGCGACACATTGGTGCGATGACGTTGCCAAGACACTGGGCGACGCCTCGCGACACATTGGTGCGATGACGTTGCCAAGACACTGGGCGACGCCTCGCGACACATTGGTGCGATGACGTTGCCAAGACACTGGGCGACGCCTCGCGACACATTGGTGCGATGACGTTGCCAAGACACTGGGCGACGCCTCGCGACACATTGGTGCGATGACGTTGCCAAGACACTGGGCGACGCCTCGCGACACATTGGTGCGATGACGTTGCCAAGACACTGGGCGACGCCTCGCGACACATTGGTGCGATGACGTTGCCGTTCGTTCCCACCAATGTGATCTGTGATGCCCCGCAGCCGCGTCGGCTCAGAAAACCGCCATACCGTATGGCTCAAAATCTCAATAACTGAACGTCGCATAGCAAAATAAGAGCATGTGTTTGGTCGGCATGACCAACTCTTCCACTCAGGGATGAAATGAAGAAAACGGTTAGTTCACTATGTTGTATATTGTTGTACATTATGGCCAATTCCAGTGACGCCACATGCCATTAGACTGAACATTAACCTTACGCAAATTGTCATGTTGGCACTGGCATATTTCAATGAGCTATGTGATGCTTCTGTGATGTGATGGTGACGTAGTGAGACAGCTGAGCTCCAGGAAGCGGAGGAGGGTCAAGTTCACTGCCTAAAAGCCCCGGCAGGTACCATATCCGCCCAGCATATTGCATGGAATGTTTCAAGTGCACATTTGTTGACATGCAACTTATACTCATTGCTGCCATCTTGAACGCTGTAGCACAATGGCGAACTGTAGCTATCGTGGATTGAATCCTGACCAAGCTGTTCAACTATAGTTGAACCGGGAGCCACTAAAAATTTCCCAGATTGACCAGACACAAAACTTTGCGCAAAACCTAAGTCCCCCATGCTATGTATATACAGGGTTACTCCACGTTGCTCCGAGCAGAAATTACGCATGGTCGTGCCAACTCCCTTGGTCTTTGATAGCATAATGCAACCGTGATAGCTCGTATGTCTGCTGGATTCCCAGTAGACTTCGCTGTTGGTAGTTTGGGGGCAAACGTAAGCAGAGCTTTTCTGTTTTATTAAGTCACCTAAGCATGTTTGCAGCAGGTATCCTTTTGAATCGTATTCCCATGCCAACTCTGTCACCTCCCTACGGCATGTTTGGAGTCCCATATCTGTAAGGTTTTGATAAATTACTGCTTGCTCTAAAAGCTGTCCTATTTTGTTCTTGTTCATGCGACATCGCATTAAATCCTGTGAAGACCATGTATATGCACGGATATAATGATTCATGTGGTCTTTGCATTTACCTGCATCTCCCTTGCATTCTTCCATGTGCTCATTAGATATATAAGCCGCATACTGTTTTCCTGTGACGCAGACCTGAAGCTGCGTTTGAAGTTCGTGGATAGTCAACGTTGTTGCGTTCGAGCAGTTTTGTGATAATTTTCGTAATATATTATTGCCTTGCATGGTAGTCTTGAGCTCACTACTGCACTTGATGGCTTCCATACGTGCTTTTCTAGCATCAGAGATATACCGTTGCAGTTGCTGAGCACATTTATCCAGTGATATTGTGTTCGTTGTCAGCGAAGCGTTAATGTTTCCATTGTCTTTTTGTAATCTGTTGACGTCATGTTGTATCTGCCGAAGCTGTTTGAGGCATTTCTGATCCATGGCTGCTGTCGACTCGTGCCGTGTGCTGCAGTGGTCTAGAGCAACCTGCTTTGCTGTCAGATTTGACATGCATGCAAATTTATGTGTCACTAGCTCTACATGTTCATCTTGTAAGAAGTTTGACAGGTGGCTGTATTTTTCAGTTAAATTCTTCATCGCCTTGAGGTTCCCTTCCGTTGCATCCTCACAATGTCCTTGATAAATTCGTGAGAGACCAAGTTGTTTCGAGCACATTGATAAGCTGTCCTTTAGCATCTGCTTCTGAGTTTCGACTGCGTCAACATTGTCCTTAAGCGAATGGCTGTGTTCTTGACACTCTAAGGAGGAACTTACATTTTTGTATCGCACTTAGTGTCGGTTCTCCTGAGCATTGTCGTACAGTCGCCTGACTTATAGCCAATTCTCCATTGCAATGATCAAGTTCGTACACTTTTATACGCAATGCTGATCGCAACTTCAAAATAGTTTGCCTTAACTCCACTAGCCGCTTTCCACACAATATTTTGTAATGAAGTAACTCGGCTGCCTTGCCATCAAACTTTTCTTTTTTCCTCTTTTCTTCCAAGGTTTGGTGAACTTGGTCAAGTAGTTTAGTTCTTAAATATTTGTTGGTTTTAATTTCACCTCGCAATTTAAAATATGTTTCTTTAAGCTCCTTGTGAAGCTTGTTGATGTGCCCTGTACCACAACGTACGGCTTTTGAAAGCGTTTTTAAAAAAAATCGTTTCAAGTACTAATTTGCTCACTCCGAAACATGTCCTTTAAATTTTGTTACTTACCAACTTTTGCTTAATATTTCACCTGAAGTGCTCATATATTTGTTCAAAGGCAGTTATGTGGAAGTTCTAGCCACTTCGCATGGCTCGACATGATCCCGATGTTTGTGACCCGGAATGTGTATCCGCAAGCCGTCACGAGCTGGCAGTTGCGGTCCGCCCACAGCATCCGCCGACAACGGTACCGGCACCGGGTCCGATTCTGTGCTTACGTTACTGGAGCCAGGGACAACGTCAGGGTGATATAAAGGGAAAGGGTAGATGAAGCCAATGTTAACTGTAGGCGGGTCGGCGTCGGACAGCTTTCAATCGGAATACGGACACATTGGCCTCATGGAGATGGCCGCACGTGCAGCCCACATAGCCAGGCTATTGGAGTCCCCGTTGCGCAGCCTTTCTCTCCCCTTCGCTTGTCGAACGACGCCAGAGTCTCCTTGATGCCAGTACAGAGGGGTGTTGTGGTCGCCGGACGAGCGAGGGCAAGATGCGGACTATTATTGGGGTGCACACACATCAGGAATCTTGCCGTAGTCGGCAGAGACCGGTGGTGGTGTGCAGGGACCAGTATTTACGACGAGACGCCGGGCACCGCTTTCAGTGACCTGGCGGGGAAAAGTGGTGCCACGACGCCCTTTCTTGGTACACATAATGTCAGTACTGCAGAATAAAGAGTATGATAAAAGGTAGTAGCATGGAAACTTAAACAGCTAATCTGATCGTGAGTGGATAATACAGGACATGAGACACTGGCGGGCACATTATCAAGTTAGCAAAAGTTGTAGAGGGTCGGCTGGGCTCCGGTATGCCCAGCCGAGGGTCGGCTGGGCTCCACTCATGCCAACTTTGTATTGTATTTTTGATGATGAGTGCTGATTTATCTATTTCGTGAATAAACACCAGAAACTGCTGGGTGAGGATCGCTGCCGATTTGCATGGATGTCCTTGTTCTTGTTGATATCTTCTTCGTCCCCTATCCCAAGCTCTGCATTTCAAGATAAACATTTTCCTGTGTGTGCCGTTTTCCATGCTTTCAACTTGCCCCGCGAGAGGTCTTACCTTATTCTGCTTATTTTATGTTGCTTACCATATTCTTACCTTATACCTTATTTTTACCTTATATTACTTACCCTAAAGTGTAGTTAACTCGTTTCATTATGCATTGGCTTTGGGCTTTGGGAACCGTGATTATTTTCTTTAGAGCGTTAAATTTTGAGCACTATGCATTGATATCGGCTTCGCTTCCCCGGTTTTGATGAATGTTTTTGGCGGCCTTTAGCGACTCAACATGTATCCACCAGGAGCTCGCGCCACCCTCGGGCAGCATATTTGCTGCCCCACGCTAGTTTCATGTCTTCACTCTGTAACTTCTCTTCCAGTACCGTAACTGGTCCGAGTGCTGGCAATTGTTCGTTTTCGTGCACTGTTCACCCCTCGTGCACGCTGTTCTCGGGAGTTCCCCTAGCACAGCTCTCAAGGCCGGGGCGACCGTGTCGGACGTGATATCACACACGGCACGACGACACCGATCAGCTGTCACTATCGACACGGTCGCTGGTGTCACTGGTGTCACAGTCAGTCACTGGTGAGCGGGTCGGCTCAGCCGGGGAGTCGCCCTAACACCGACCCCATGTCGAGGTGCCCGTGTCGGACGTGATATCACACACGGCACGACGACACCGATCAGCTGTCACTATCGACACGGCCGCTGGTGTCACTGGTGTGACAGTCAGTCACTGGTGAGCGGGTCGGCTTAGGTCGCTGCATAATCCAGTGTCTCGCGCCACCATCATCCCGGTCGGCCGCCCGGTGGCCGGTCGACCAGCTGTCACCACTGTGGCGCCGCGCTCCTTCGCTAGGCTTGTGGAGGCTAGAAACTCTAGTCCGATCTGGCTCGAGATCCAGCCACCACTGCCTGTTCGGCGACTCCACATCCTGCCGAGTGCGCCATATCCACGCTTCATCATAGTATAGCTCGGCAGTGTAGAGCGCCGCGTGGTGGTAGCGGCTCGTGGGGACAGGGCGCCTGAGGGCGATGCACTCGCCCCGCTGTGACATCTGTCCTAGAGCTGGAGCAGACCAGCATTGATCGCCATTCCATTCGGCGGAGGGACCGCACTGAGGGTGACCAGTGTCCGCCTTCGCTCGTCTGTGCCCTTCTGTGGGAATGGGCGCTGCATGACCACTGCAATCGATGCGCCTCTAGACCCAATAAACAAACAAACAAACCCTTCTGTGGGGTGACAGGCGAGGAGACGACGAGCCGTCCGTTGCCGTGCTGAGCCGGAATAATGAGCTGTTGACTTCTTGCGCCGTCACGTGTATACTGGTTACTTCAGACATTAGTTCGTTCTCTGGTTAGGTGTTCGTTTTTTACGAGTCGTCTGATTTGGCCATAGCATCTCCAACCTCGTACTCTGGGCGCAAAATCACACAGTAGTCAGCGCGCCCTAAAGCTACAAACCACTATCGCCATCTCTTACTTTGGAGAAGACGAAGAACCTTGGGTTCTTTTACGACGCATTCAACCGCTACGTCGTTTAGCGTCGCCAACCTCTCACGCCGATTGGTCGCGGGTGGACTCTGTACACGCCGTCGGTTGTGAGATTCGAACCCACAATTTTGCGATCAAGAGTCCGACGCTCTACCAACTGAGCTACCGCGGCCCCCATTTCTCACTTTGATCGCTCGCGGGTGAAGAATAGCGACAGGTAGAAGTCGAACCCTCATCATTTCAGTTGGGAAACGAGCACCGTAGACTACTCGCCAGCCTCCAGGCATCAGTGAGTGAGTGAATGAGTGGCCACATGAGTGTCTGAAGGCGTGTGGGGTCAGTGGTCAGTGTAGGCTATCGGAGTGGTCCGTGTGACTGTTGCTGTGTTACAGCGTCGTCGTCCCATACCGCCACCTCCGCCTCCGCCGCCGGCGCCGGCGCCGAGATCGACATGAAGCTCACCGCCTGCTTCAACGACTTCCGCGTGCAGCTGTCGTCGAGCAGCCTGTGGCTGGCCGCGCTCGACCTGGCCAACCTGCAGGTGGGCGCCGAGCTGCGGCGCGGCCGCACTCGCGTCACGGCCGGCCTCAGTCAGCTGTCGCTGGTGGACCTGACGCCCAGCATCATACACCGCCAGGTGAGCCCCACCACTCGGACACCCGCGCCGTCGCGCCGTCGCGTCGTCGCGGGAAGTCCCGTCACGTCGGTAAGGCGGCCACGGTGCCGACGCTCCGTTCCGGCCTCCGATTAGATGTATCTGCGCTGGCCACTTTGAGGCTGCTCTTCCGATTCGTTATGTCTGCGTGCGTGTACGCTCCCCGCTGTCCTGTCGATGACCTTGTACGCGTGGTGAGGCCCTGTATCTTGAGGTCACTGACATGTGGTGTGTCGGCAGAGCTTTGTGACGAGGTCCTGTGCTTCGTGTTCACTGACCTGTGTTGTGTCGTCAGAGCGTTGTGACGAGGTCCTGTGCTTCGTGTTCACTGACCTGTGTTGTGTCGGCAGAGCGTTGTGACGAGGTCCTGTGCTTCGTGTTCACTGACCTATGATGTGTCGGCAGAGCTGTGTGACGAGGTCATGTATTTCGTGTTCACTGACCTGTGTTGTGTCGGCAGAGCGTTGTGACGAGGTCCTGTGCTTCGTGTTCACTGACCTGTGTTGTGTCGGCAGAGCGTTGTGACGAGATCCTGTGCTTCGTGTTCACTGACCTATGATGTGTCGGCAGAGCTGTGTGACGAGGTCATGTATTTCGTGTTCACTGACCTATGATGTGTCGGCAGATCCTGTCCATGACGTCTGACGAGGTGTTCCACGCCGAGGTCAGTCTGTACAGCGGACCGGCAGCGTCCGAGCCATCGGCCGTTGACCTGGAGCTGTCAGCGCAGCTCGGCGGTGTGCGGTTCGTCTTGATCAACCGCTTCGTGCTCGATCTGCTCGTGAGTGCCGGTCGATGTGGCGCGACACGTCTCTACATCTCCGCCCGACGGCTTATGTGAGCCGCGTAGTCACTGTGATGATGTGGCAGGAAGCTAGGACGTCATGGTTGTCACAGTACTAGGTACATTCATGTTTCTCTATCGAGTTTTCAATGTCTCGGATAGCCGACTGGGGGCCGCGGTAGCGCAGTCGGTAGAACGTCGAACTCTTGATCGCAAGGTTATGGGTTCGAGTCTCGCAACCGGCGGTATTTACCGAGTCCACCCGCGACCAATCGGCGTGAAAGGTTGGCGACGCTATATGACCTAGCGGTTGAATTCGTCGTAAAATAACCCAAGGCGCGGATAGCCGACTCAAGTTTACACTTAGATAGGCTCCAGATTGTCTAAGCGATAAGTGTAAACCAGAACGTCTTTTGCTACGTGAAGGTGCAGCCCTATGCCACATATGAAGCATCTTTATCACTTGACACGAAACGGACGTTGGTTGTCTTTCAAGTTAAGTTATCTCGCTGCTCGATTTGAAGATTGTTGTTTAGGAGGGAAACTATGATTGACATGACTTTGATGCCCCTATTCGGTGTAAACGTACCGACACCCACCCATGCTCCTCCATGCTACACATACACACACACTTCCATGCACATCCACCCGCACACGCGTGGCAACCACCACATGCGCCGGCATGACCAACTGATGCACCACGGGGCACATGTTGCAGGCGTTCATGACTCCATTCTCAGCTACTCAGAAGGCACTGGCAGAGGCATCGCAGAACGCGGCAGAAGTGGCCCAACAGGCTATGCAAAACGCTTATGCGCAGGCGTTCAAGGCCAAGATAGACATCGTGATGAAGGTCAGTTTATGAGGGAGTTGCCGTGGCTCCGTGCTGGCATTCGTATGTTAAACTGCCGAGTACACCCCTCCCCCAGCAAATTACCGACACACAATAAGTCGCGCAGGTAATATGGTGAAATGAGAGCATGCATTTTGTAAATATTCCATGAATCTGCATATTTTATACACACCGTGCTTACCAGGAAACTTCTGAGTACTTCACATTAATTTGTAGTGGGGATCAATACCATAGCTTTTTTCGCTCGTTTGTTTTAAGGCGCTTGGGCTGGGATGTCTAGCAAAATGTAGCCATAAGTAGCATCCTACGAAACTTTTAAAATTGTCCTACCTTCATTTGCTTCATGTGCTGATCAATTTATCTTCTCTCCGAATCTCATGGCAACCTCAGAATCGCGCAGAAAACTGCCTTGTTTCTTTTTTTTTAAATCGCGAGGCGGCCGCGTGATCCGTCTTCCCCTGCCTGGGTTCGCATTTAAATGGGCCGTCATTCCTATTTAGGTTTAAATTGGCATATTTTCCCGAAAGGCGGCTGTTGGCGTGCGGTTTGACCCGGGCTGCGCCCGGTACGTCCGGCAGGCACCCGTAATAGTAATACCGCAGAGCTCGAGATCTACCTGGGCGCTGGCCACCGACCTGGGAACCATCAGCGTCAGCAACACACTGCAGCTGGGCCCCACCAACGAGCTGGGCACGCCCGCCGTGCTGGACGTGATGAAGCTCAAGCTGGACGACCTCAAGTTCTCCAGGTAACGTGTGGCGCGGTGTGTGTCTGCGTGTACGTGTGTGTACGTGTGTGTGTGCGTGTGTATGTGTGTGTGCGTGTGCGTATGTGCTATCTCGGACGACACTTTCAGAACCAAGCTGAAGCCACTCGTGTGTCGCGGCGTCTGCAAACCCAGCGGCTAGGCTTGAGTGGCTGTTGTGATAGTGGATTTGACTGTTGTTTTTATGTTTAATTCTTATATGGGAACACCCGAAGTGTCTTAGATCACCAGTGTGTTGCTAGCAATAGTTCCATGCTTATGTTGTGTTGACGTGTTTCGTAGCCCTGCTGGTTGATTGGCCGGGAGGTGGCAGCGTTGTCGTGTCGTCACGGAGCCCCCGGGTGCCGCCCGGTCCGCCCGGTCTGCCCAGTTCGGTACCGCGTGACCCAGCTGTGAGTGTGGCCTGGCTGTGGACGTGACCTGTGCGGCGACGGCAGTGAGGGTGCGCCGGTCACTGTGTCGGGTGCGGCGGCAGGGGCGAGACGGCGCCTCGCGACGGCAGTCGGATGGTCTCGGAGTGTCTGATCCTGCGGCCCGTCACCATGGAGGTCCGCGTGGCGCGCAACCTCAGCGTCGCCTGGTATCGGGACAAGCCGGAAATGGAGATGCACGCCACGCTCGGCGACCTCACCGTCAGTACACGGACTCACAGCACGCGTTCCCCGGGGCCCGTGCGCGCGCGCTGATAGTGTGCTAATCTGCTGACCAGATGACTTGGCTCGGTTAACTCGGTCCCATGCACTTCGGAAGACCTCCACGTAATGACTATTCCACCCAAAAATCACTCGTATATTTGACCGTTGCACTCACTGACAATCATGAACGAGACTTGTATTCCTTGACTGGGACGCGGTGAACCTGAAGCAGTTGACGTTCTGTTATACCCAAATAATCAGCGGGGTAAATAGTGTCTCTTGAGGGGGTACTCAAGCCCCCGATGGCTTCTAACTTTAGTTTGTAAGCCAGTGCATGCTTCTAGATAAGGAATCTAGGTAGCGTATTACGTCGAACGCTTATCTTGTGCAGGTGTCTTGTTAGCATGTGTGTTTCAACTGCAATATTTTCAGTTGGTTATTTTTTTTTGCTGCACTTTGTGTAGTATTTTTGTCTTCGCATGACATATTACAAATATTAACTTGTGTATCTTCAAATGGGTGGCGGTGTTCCTCCTTCCTCGGTTAATACTATCCCTCACCTGGCTGCTTCGTATACCATCAGCTGTGTCCGTCCCTACGTCTCTATGCGCCTCTCCCAGTCGGCTGCCTGTCGTCAGCCCGCTTTGCCCGCCGCCAGGTGGTGCTCAGCGAGGAGGACTACAGACAGATCATGACCACCCTCAACGAGAACCTGTCGGAGAGCGGCAGGGCGGAGCTGCAGGCGGCATCGTCTGCGCAGGCTGCGTCTGGGCCGACAGCGGCGGTGGCCACCGTCTCCACCACCACCGCCGCACAGCTGGAGACTCCCGCCGCCGCTGCCGCTGCCGCCGCGGCCGCCGCGCCGACCACCGCTGAGGGAGTCGCCTTCACCAAGCTCAAGTTCAGCTTCAACTGGACGTTCGTCGGCATTGAGCTGTTTACAAGCCCGTCAGAGAAACAGGTATGTGGTCAGAGGCACCGGGTGTGACCTGGGACCGCCCAGCCGTCGTCACTGTACTCCTCCCCCGGCGGGACCGACTGTGGTGACCGTACCCCTTCCTCGACTATCGTGACCGTACCCCTTCCTCCCCAGACGTGAGTCGACTATCGTGACCGTACCCCTTCCTCCCCAGACGGAGGCGGGCTATCGTGGCCGTACCCCTCCTCAGACAGAGGCCGACTATCGTGACCGTACCTTTACTCACCAGATGGGGACCGACTGTGGTGACCGTATCCCTTCCTCCCCAGACCGGGGCCGACTATCGTGACCGTACTCCTTCCTCTCCAGACTGGGGCCGACTATCGTGACCGTACCCCTCCTCCCCAGACAGGGGTCGACTATCGTGACCGGCCCCCTTCCTCCCCAGACGGAGGCGGGCTATCGTAACCATACTCTTGCTCCCCAGACGGGGGCCGACTGTCGGGCTGGCTGTCTGCCGCTCGGCACGTTCGGCCTGCACCAGCTGGCCGTGGGCGGTCAGATGCTGTCGGACGGCGCCGTCACGTGCAGCGTCTCCCTCGAGGACTGCATGCTGCAGGACACCCGACCAGGTCAGCCAGAACACCTGGCCAGGTCGGTCAGCGCTGTTCTCTAGGATACCCCTGGTCAGAGCACGTGGCGAGGTCAGTCAGGACCCCTCCCAGGTCAGCCAGACACCTGGTCAGGTCGGTCAGCGGTGTTCTCTAGGATACCCCTGGTCAGAGCACGTGGCGAGGCCAGTCAGGACCCCTCCCAGGTCAGCCAGACACCTGGTCAGGTCGGTCAGCGGTGTACTCTAGGATACCCCTGGTCAGAGCACGTGGCGAGGTCAGTCAGGACCCCTCCCAGGTCAGCCAGACACCTGGTCAGGTCGGTCAGCGGTGTTCTCTGGGACACCCCTGGTCAGAGCACGTGGCGAGGCCAGTCAGGACCCCTCCCAGGTCAGCCAGACACCTGGTCAGGTCGGTCAGCGGTGTTCTCTAGGATACCCCTGATCAGAGCTCGTGGCGAGGCCAGTCAGGACCCCTCCCAGGTCAGCCAGACACCTGGTCAGGTCGGTCAGCGGTGTACTCTAGGATACCCCTGATCAGAGCTCGTGGCGAGGCCAGTCAGAACCCCTCCCAGGTCAGCCAGACACCTGGTCAGGTCGGTCAGCGGTGTACTCTAGGATACCCCTGATCAGAGCTCGTGGCGAGGCCAGTCAGAACCCCTCCCAGGTCAGCCAGATACCTGGTCAGGTCGGTCAGCGGTGTACTCTAGGATACCCCTGATCAGAGCTCGTGGCGAGGCCAGTCAGGACCCCTCCCAGGTCAGCCAGACACCTGGTCAGGTCGGTCAGCGGTGTTCTCTAAGACACCCGTGATCAGATAGCCTTAGCCGGCACGGAAAACCGTTTCATAAGTTATCGGCGCTAAACGGTCGTGATAGATGATACTAGTAATGTCAAAATAGCCAGCGAGCGAACGAAAAGTTACACCTTTATTATGTTATGGCCTATGATATCAAGTTAGCCCTGGCGGAGTTCCCCAACCGATTCAGCGCTGCAGTTTCAACGTGCTGTTTACTGTCCCGATGTGATGGACAGAAAAATATCTGTCAGGGCCAGACGGGCAATGGATATTAAGAACATACGTATGCATTGCACACCACCACGACTGGTGCTGCCTCCGTTTCACTTTCAAGCACTACAAAAGATCGGCCCGGATTGCTGATTATCTGAATCTGTAGCATAATTTGCTGAATGGTGGGGCTACTGTAAGACATTTGTATCCTCAACTACACCTCTCCTCACCTACCGAACTGATCGTCTTGGGGCGGACAAAGGGTTCAATGAAGGACAATGAAAAACAGAAACCGCGTGGAATTGTCAATAATGGTGATGCATGGAGCACCGAAGATCAACATACAGCATTAGCATTAGCCGCGATGTTGTTCTCGGGAATTTTCCCGCAGTGACAGCGTCTGAGTGTGATAGTAACGTCAGCCACGTGTTGTCTGGACTGACGCGCGCTGACTGGGGATGTTTTGACTGCAGTGACAGCCTCCGGGTGTGATAGTAACGTCAGACACGTGTTGTGTGGACTGACGCGCGCTGACTGGGGATGTTTGACTGCAGTGACAGCCTCCGGGTGTGATAGTAACGTCAGACACGTGTTGTGTGGACTGACGCGCGCTGACTGGGGATGTTTGACTGCAGTGACAGCCTCCGGGTGTGATAGTAACGTCAGATACGTGTTGTGTGGACTGACGCGCGCTGACTGGGGATGTTTTGACTGCAGTGACAGCCTCCGGGTGTGATAGTAACGTCAGACACGTGTTGTGTGGACTGACGCGCGCTGACTGGGGATGTTTTGACTGCAGTGACAGCCTCCGGGTGTGATAGTAACGTCAGCCACGTGTTGTCTGGACTGACGCGCGCTGACTGGGGATGTTTGACTGCAGTGACAGCCTCCGGGTGTGATAGTAACGTCAGACACGTGTTGTGTGGACTGCGCGCGCTGACTGGGGATGTTTGACTGCAGTGACAGCCTCTGGGTGTGATAGTAACGTCAGACACGTGTTGTGTGGACTGCGCGCGCTGACTGGGGATGTTTGACTGCAGCGACAGCCTCCGGGTGTGGTAGTGACGTCTGGCCCATGTGTGGACTGCGCTACACCACGCACTGACTGGGGATGTTTTGACTGCAGCGACAGCCTCCGGGTGTGGTAGTGACGTCTGGCCCATGTGTGGACTGCGCTACACCACGCACTGACTGGGGATGTTTTGACTGCAGCGACAGCCTCCGGGTGTGGTAGTGACGTCTGGCCCATGTGTGGACTGCGCTACACCACGCACTGACTGGGGATGTTTGGCCGCAGTGACAGCCTCCGGGTGTGGTAGTGACGTCTGGCCCATGTGTGGACTGCGCTACACCACGCACTGACTGGGGATGTTTGACTGCAGCGACAGCCTCCGGGTGTGGTAGTGACGTCTGGCCCATGTGTGGACTGCGCTACACCACGCACTGACTGGGGATGTTTGACTGCAGCGACAGCCTCCGGGTGTGGTAGTGACGTCTGGCCCATGTGTGGACTGCGCTACACCACGCACTGACTGGGGATGTTTGGCCGCAGTGACAGCCTCCGGGTGTGGTAGTGACGTCTGGCCCATGTGTGGACTGCGCTACACCACGCACTGACTGGGGATGTTTGGCCGCAGTGATGGCGTGTGAGTGTGCTGACCGTGACGTGTCTTGTCGCGTGCCGACTGTGGCGCCTTCCGCAGACGCAAAGACCTGCTTCCCTCGGTTGATGCAGAAGGTGATGAGGACTGGCAAGCCCAAGGCCGGCATGATTGACGTGACATTCAGCCAGAAGGCCACGCTAGACAGGAATCGTGAGTGGTAGCACTGGTGTGATACTGCGTCTCGAGTAGGAGGGGGCTAGGGAACGGTATCGCTGGGGGGAAATACAACTGCATACACAAGTGTGGACTCACAACTGTTTTGTGTCCATTTATTTTATATCCCCGTCATGTGCTCTTGTAACATCTCCATGAGGCATACCTACATGAACGACGTCTCATATTTTTATTCTCTGTTAGTTTAGGTTGTCGTTAATTTTGTTTGGTGGAAAGATAGGAAGGACAACTTTCCCAGCACACTTTGCTATGCTTCATTGGCTTTTCAGACTTGGAAGGGGTTATTTGTGTATCACGGTCATTGACATTAACATACAAAGTTAGTCATGCTTCATTCGTTTTACTGCGTTGATGTTTGTTTCCTGCATTCATCTTCCAGACCGTAACCAACCCTGGATGCATGCACAGAAGTCATAAGTACCACCTTGGAACACAACAATTCTTTGGAGGACAGTGTTTTGCCTTCTTTCTTGTGAATTGTCACATATTGTTCTTAATCCGAGGTCACTTGCCGGAAATAACGAATTTTCCAATGATGTGGTGACCTGAGGGCATATAACTCACGGATGAAGCGCGGTAACAGGCATGTCGAGTCGTTGTGCTGTAGCAGCCATAACGCCTTTCCAGTGGACGTCCGAATCTCCAGCGTGTCGCTGATTCTCTTCCTGCCCTACCTGATGTCTCTGATGGAGTTCTTCACCAAGAACATGCCGGCGGCCCCAGCCCACAAGCCACCACCTGCGCCGACCCCCAAGCCGTGAGTTCAGGCTGGGTGCGGAGTCGGCAGCGCACGTGCCACTTGAGCTCGGCTGATGGCCGTCCTACACGACCGGCTGATGGCCGTCCCACACACCCGACTGGCGACGTCCCACACGCCCGACTGGCGACCGTCCCACACGCCCGGCTGATGGCCGTCCCACACGCCCGACTGGCGACGTCCCACACGCCCGACTGGCGACCGTCCCACACGCCCGGCTGATGGCCGTCCCACACGCCCGACTGGCGACCGTCCCACACGCCCGACTGGCGACCGTCCCACACGCCCGGCTGATGGCCGTCCCACACGCCCGACTGGCGACCGTCCCACACGCCCGGCTGATGGCCGTCCCACACGCCCGACTGGCGACCGTCCCACACGCCCGACTGGCGACCGTCCCACACGCCCGACTGGCGACGTCCCACACGCCCGGCTGATGGCCGTCCCACACGCCCGACTGGCGACCGTCCCACACGCCCGACTGGCGACGTCCCACACGCCCGGCTGATGGCCGTCCCACACGCCCGACTGGCGACGTCCCACACGCCCGACTGGCGACCGTCCCACACGCCCGGCTGATGGCCGTCCCACACGCCCGACTGGCGACCGTCCCACACGCCCGGCTGATGGCCGTCCCACACGCCCGACTGGCGACCGTCCCACACGCCTTGCTGGCGGCAGCCAAGCGTATCTTACGTCAACTGATGACTGTGGTTGATGATTGCTTTTTCCCCAGCTTCCGCTTACTGTTCTCCCACCGGGACTGGTGGTGACAGAGGGAATCCGTGGCCACAGTCATCGTGTATCCACGGCTGCGACTGTGACTGGGACTGGGACTAACTGTAGCTGTGACAGTGACCCTTCTTTTGTTTGTAATTTTATTTTATGGAATCAGTCCGAATTGGTCCGATGTGGCTTCAAGGACCAGTATCCTATCCTAAGCAGAACTTGCTACTTGAGCCATGATCCCACGACCCAATCTGAGAATTCCAGTCCAATGGCCGAATTTTGACATAGAGTTTAACAACAGCTCATACACTAACACTGTCTCTCCGTTGCGTGCTCAGCCTTATCGGGCCAGTTGCCAGCCTTACCCTCCCAGGCGGGGTCGATGCTGGCGCGTGAACTGAACCCTGTCTTGTCAGGGCGGGGGAGACCATTACAAACCGTCACTGTAACGAACTGAGCCATCGTGGCTGACTGACTGTGTCCGCGGCTGTGGCTGTGGGTGCGACTGTGTGTGTATCTCTGCCTGTGTCTGCCTGTGTCTGCCTGTGTCTGTGTGTGTGCTTGTGTATGTGTCTGTGACTGTAGCTAACTGTGTGTCTGTGACTGACCGTAGCTAGCTGTGCTTGTCTGAGTCTGTGTCTGCTTGTGTCTGTCTGTGTCTGTGTCTGTGTCTGTGTCTGTCTGTATCTGTGTCTGTCTGTGTCTGTGTCTATGTCTGCGTCTGTCTGTGTATGTCTGTGTCTGTGTTTATGCCTGTCTGTGTCTGCATGTATCTGCATGTGCCTGTGGGTGTCTGGCTGACTGGAGCTAACTGCGTCTGCGTCTGTCTGTGTCTGGGTCAGTGTCTGGGTCTGATTATAACTGTGGATGCGACCAGTCATATGATGACTGCTGGTTGTGTGTGTGTGTGTGTGTCTGTCTGTCTGTCTGTCTGTCTGTCTGTCTGTCTGTCTGTCTGTCTGTCTGTCTGTCTGTCTGTCTGTCTGTCTGTCTGTCTGTCTGTCTGTCTGTCTGTCTGTGTCTGTCTGTCTGTCTGTCTGTCTGTCTGTCTGTCTGTCTGTCTGTCTGTCTGTCTGTCTGTCTGTCTGTCTGTCTGTCTGTCTGTCTGTCTGTCTGTCTGTCTGTCTGTCTGTCTGTCTGTCTGTCTGTCTGTCTGTCTGTCTGTCTGTCTGTCTGTCTGTCTGTCTGTCTGTCTGTCTGTCTGTCTGTCTGTCTGTCTGTCTGTCTGTCTGTCTGTCTGTCTGTCTGTCTGTCTGTCTGTCTGTCTGTCTGTCTGTCTGTCTGTCTGTCTGTCTGTCTGTCTGTCTGTCTGTCTGTCTGTCTGTCTGTCTGTCTGTCTGTCTGTCTGTCTGTCTGTCTGTTGTCTGTCTGTCTGTCTGTCTGTCTGTCTGTCTGTCTGTCTGTCTGTCTGTCTGTCTGTCTGTCTGTCTGTCTGTCTGTCTGTCTGTCTGTCTGTCTGTCTGTCTGTCTGTCTGTCTGTCTGTCTGTCTGTCTGTCTGTCTGTCTGTCTGTCTGTCTGTCTGTCTGTATGTCTGTCTGTCTGTCTGTCTGTCTGTCTGTCTGTCTGTCTGTCTGTCTGTCTGTCTGTCTGTCTGTCTGTCTGTCTGTCTGTCTGTCTGTCTGTCTGTCTGTCTGTCTGTCTGTCTGTCTGTCTGTCTGTCTGTCTGTCTGTCTGTCTGTCTGTCTGTCTGTCTGTCTGTCTGTCTGTCTGTATGTCTGTATGTCTGTCTGTCTGTCTGTCTGTCTGTCTGTCTGTCTGTCTGTCTGTCTGTCTGTCTGTCTGTCTGTCTGTCTGTCTGTATGTCTGTCTGTATGTCTGTATGTCTGTATGTCTGTCTGTATGTCTGTATGTCTGTATGTCTGTATGTCTGTATGTCTGTATGTCTGTATGTCTGTCTGTCTGTCTGTCTGTCTGTCTGTCTGTCTGTCTGTCTGTCTGTCTGTCTGTCTGTCTGTCTGTCTGTCTGTCTGTCTGTCTGTCTGTCTGTCTGTCTGTCTGTCTGTCTGTCTGTCTGTCTGTCTGTCTGTCTGTCTGTCTGTCTGTCTGTCTGTCTGTATGTCTGTCTGTATGTCTGTCTGTATGTCTGTCTGTCTGTCTGTATGTCTGTCTGTATGTCTGTCTGTATGTCTGTCTGTATGTCTGTATGTCTGTATGTCTGTCTGTCTGTATGTCTGTATGTCTGTCTGTCTGTATGTCTGTATGTCTGTCTGTATGTCTGTATGTCTGTCTGTCTGTCTGTCTGTCTGTCTGTCTGTCTGTATGTCTGTCTGTATGTCTGTCTGTATGTCTGTCTGTATGTCTGTCTGTCTGTCTGTCTGTCTGTCTGTCTGTCTGTCTGTCTGTCTGTCTGTCTGTCTGTCTGTCTGTCTGTCTGTCTGTCTGTCTGTCTGTCTGTCTGTCTGTCTGTCTGTCTGTATGTCTGTATGTCTGTATGTCTGTATGTCTGTATGTCTGTATGTCTGTATGTCTGTATGTCTGTATGTCTGTATGTCTGTATGTCTGTATGTCTGTATGTCTGTATGTCTGTCTGTCTGTCTGTCTGTCTGTCTGTCTGTCTGTCTGTGTCTGTCTGTGCCAGTTACCTATTATATCAGTGGGTGCTACTAGCCATATAATGACCGCTGGTTGTGTGTCTGTCTGTCAGTGTCTGTGTCTGTCTGTGCCCATGACCGATTACATCTGTGGATGTTGCTAGCCGTATGCTGACCGCCGGCTGTGTGTGTGTGTGTGACGTAGGACGGCCGGTAAGCGGCCGCGGCCCACCACACTGGAGACGGCGGCGTCGTCGCGCAACACTAACGCCCCTGGTGGCCGCATGGTGATTCAATTCAACGTGGACCGGCCCGACATCGCCCTGGTCGAGGACCTCAACGACATCAACACACGAGCCGTCGTGTTCGACGTGAGCCCCGCCGCGTGCAGTGACGTGACGTGACGGAAGAGTGACGTGATGCGCAGGAGGTTGTGTGTCGTGGGAGTCGATACTTAGAAAACGTGATGGTGTTTTCCGTGATTAGCTACATGACCAATGCAGTCAATGCGCCCTAAAGCCCTGTCTTCCGTGATTAGTATAAATTCCGTGATGTGTATGCATGGCAGAAGGCTGCGTTGTGTTGTTTTATGCATCCCGTAGTGCTTAGCTACTTGACAACATTTTTTATCGTCAGTCATCGTATCCCTTGTACTTGGTACAAATGTGGCGAAGACACTCACTGGATCTTTCATTTGTCTTTTGATAAATTGTTTAAGCCCTGGACAGATATTGCGTGGTAGGTCATCTCGTGCGATCTGTTGTCGTCAGAACGAGATCCACCTGAAGGTGCAGCAGACTTCTGAGCGCACCAGTGTGATGGGCGACATCAGCAAGGTCCAGCTCTTCACCTGCGTCTACAATCCGCAAGAACGCGACAAAACCATGAGCGAGGTCAGTCCTCACTCCCTATCCCAGTGTTAAATTATTCGTAAAATAGGGTGGAATTTATCACTTTCTGAACACTCAATAGACATCCTTCTCCAAGAAGTATCGACATCCTGCTTCTTGATGCGTGCTTATGAAATCTTCGTGTCTCTTTTCTAACATTACCTCGTTTGTTAAGTATCATGATCATGCTCCGGATAAGGGATGGTGATACACGAACATTTCGCAATGCAATTTCAGGTAGAGGGATTATCCATAATGTGATATGGCATACGGCACCAGCGTATAGAATAAGTTTTTTTTTATCGCTATCCCGAATATGGCTCTTCCTAACATATGAATATCAAAACAACTGATGAAGGTACAACCATTGGCTCAAATTTGAGTCTGAAAGACATCAAAAGCATTTGAAATGACACTAATTGCACGACAAATTTCGACATCCTACTGCGCTCGTTTCGACATCTCACACCTAACGAAAAGCCATTATTTTAATACTGCCCTATCCTCATCCACCCGGAATATGTATGATATTGGGAAGTTGGGTTCTTTGTGTAGTGAATGGTTTAGCACGCACTCGGGTGGGATGGGGGAGGATAAATTGACCTCTCTGGGGTTTTCCAAAAAGAAGAAAAAGAACAGTGTTGCGCAGCGCCTCCAAAATTTGTTTATCTATGAAAAATTGATTGATGGATTTGTCAGTGGTAATTTCATCTTGATGTCGCTAAAAGTCACATAGTTAGGTGAGGTCAAAATCGGGTTATCATTTCTGAGTTCAGTCTTTCGAAGTGCTACCAAGAATCGACTCCAGTTTTAGTTTTTTTTTCCCCTCCAGTATTTCGTTCGATGAGTGCTATTGCATGTTTCGGGCACCTTTACGTCACGTCATATGCATTGCAATATGTATTTATTTTTTTCTAAATCATTGACATCAGTTGACCTCGAATGACCTCGAGTGACCTTTTTGTGTATGTGGTTCACTCTGGAGGTTTTTGTGTGTGTGTGGGGGGGGGGGGGAATTCGAGTTCAGCATCCATATTAGGCCTAGAGCACTAATAACGTTGAAATCTTGGATCATTTTTTAATATAGGAAAATGTGGTTAACATGTTCACTTGACCTGATCCGTGATAAGTGTGTCAAAATGCATGTTGCGGTGTGGCAGTGGACTCGCAATAAACTGGATAATGCGCTTCAGGAGTGTTTATTGCTATTTGGGTTTTAGGGGGCCTCGACAAAAAAAAAAAAAAAAATAAACGCCTGAAGCGCATTATCAGTTCATCAGGTCATTCAGATCAGTTCATTGCGAGTCCACTGACACCGTAACATGCATTTTGATGCACCCATCACGGATCAGTTCAAGTCAACATGTTAACCCTATTTAGCCGAATATAGGGCAGTTTTTGAAATAAAAGCATCGTATTCATGGGATATACCATTCTACATAGAATATCGGGTGTGGAAAAGCTCAAGCAGATATTGGTTCGAAAAAGTGCAACAAGTATGATACTTATATCACGACACTCTCTTTCGGAAGAGTACTGTATTCTCTCGAAAATATTTACAACTATAGGTAAAAGGAGTGTCGCATACAACATGACTATCTGTGGACCCCTGCAGATGTGCTTCCAGAGGGCAATCATTAATCAACTGGAGCACCCCTCGTGCATTAATTTGGCAGTTCATAGAAGGGTCAATATCTCGGGCATGTGCTGCTTCTATGGCCTATGACCGGCGTATATTCGTCGCTCTGGCGATTCTCTTAATGGTTAACGGCATCATCTGTCTTGTCAGTGTGCACTTGTATTTTTGTTTCGTATGTGCTACGCTGCGTTATTTACGTTCAAGGCGGTTTTCAAATGCATTTGCGAATGACATAATTTGTGAATGGCAATGCACTGAGAATTAGTTACGAAGATCGTGTAGACCTATTCACCTTAATTCCGATTCCATTTTAGGCGTTAATTATTTGTTCGAAAAGACGGAACACGTCGCGTTGCTCAACGACCGCATGCCGTTAGCGAGGTATACGGCTATATTAATATGCATCGGCCCATGCTGTTAGCGAGGGATATGACAAGACTAATATTCATCGGCCGCATGCGGTTAACGATGGCACGACGATCTTAATATGCATCGGCTGCATTCCTTTAGCGAGGGGTACGGCGATATGAATAGGCATTGGCCGCATTTCGCCGAGAGCTTGTGGAAAATAGCCGTCCGACTGAAATAACAGTCGCGCCCATAGGTAGGCACCGAGCGGGTTCTACCCACTCAGCGCGCATTACGAATGCAACGGCTGCGTTGGCGAGCTTCACCGGGCGGAATTTCGTTCCCGCCCGGCGTTGGAGCGGCACGTATGGCGAATGTTTGTCTTAAAGCAGAATCCTTCAACTCAGACTAAGCACAAGGGTATAATTTAGGCGGAGCACATGACTACTCAGATCAACCCACCCCGTCTCGGTAGGGCCTTTCACGCCCCAAGGTTTTTCCACGATATGAAAAAAAAAACGGTGTACAATTTTCAGTACCCTTTCCTTGATTTTTTTATTTGACGTGAACATTTCAACCTCGGGTCACGCAAGCGCGAATGACCCATTCTGATCGAAGCGCCCTAAAGCCCAAATAACAGGTCATGCAAGGTCATTGATCTAGCTCAGGTCAAAGAGGACCAACTCGAAATTTTTTGAAGGATCGATAACTCGAACACATGAAAAGATGCCGAAATGAAACTTGCTACGTGAGTGCAATTGGACAGTGCATCCAAAACGTGCATTGCGTTTTTTTTTGTTTGAGGCCAAATCATTGAACTGAGGAGACGGCAAATTTTGGACTATTGTAGGAAAATTTTCCTATCGGCGTTCTTCTAACATCATTTTTATCTTGGTATGCATGCAGTAGCACCAGGAAAAGTTTCTTATCAAATTTGCTTGACTTCCGCCAAGTGGTCTGAGAGGTCAGGTCACGATGAATTTCGCAATGTGGGCTAAACATGTTTAGACACTGCTGTTTTTATGGTGTATTTCGAGTTTGCAGGGCCTAAATAGTGCTAATGTTACATTGTACGACTTAATTTAGCCTAATATGCAGATATAATGTCTGAAATTAGATTTTTTATCTGATAAAATCGCCATTTTATTTTCAAAGTTGTCTAATAGTAAACAGCAATACCATGTTCGGACCCTATTCGTCCAGTGTTTTCCGATGTTACCTCGTTCAGGTTCGTGCAACGCCTAGTGTGGAAGTTAGACCTTAGTCTTTAAGGACCCCCCTCCCCCGAACGGGATATGAGGAGCTGACCGGAAAGCCGGGCTAAGATACGATACTTCGTTGCGATATGACACTTCGTTTGTCAAGATTGCCCATGCTGTCCCGCCACTGATATAGCGCAACTGAGGGATCAATGCGCGATCGGTGACTCTGATAGTGTTGGCTGGTTTGCGCCAACTGCTGTACCCACCGGAGCCACTGGGTGCGTGTTGCGGGGGCCTCGCAACAGCTGCTTACTGGTCAATTCAGTAGTGTTTAAACCGCGACACAGACGCATTGTGGACACTCCCTGTTTGTAGACCTGCTACTAGCGTCGTTGCGTCACATTCCATTTCGCTGCCGAGTTTGATCCGTTACCTTGAAATCTCAGTATCAGGTGGTCAGATTAACTGACAAGGGAGAGGAAGAGAACCATAGTGACACAATCTGTCCCGCGATGTATCACGCGATGTTCTGTATAACGTAGCCTGATGAACAAGGTTTGCCGTTCGGCAAAGCCGATTTGTTGTGTGCTAAATAATGATAAATCACACTCTTTGAAGGTTTCAATAGAGAAAGGGGCACCAAGGAACATAAATGGTATTGGCTGAATTATTATCTTCCTCGTTTAGGCGACAAACTTTGATTCCATGGTTCCCTGCACCCATTTTTTTCCAGGGTAATAGTTCAGCCTCCTCTCGTCCGTCGTTGTGCTTCATGTTGTAAAACTATTGGGGATTGTGACCCTCACGAACCCTTCGCCTCGTGAGTGAATGATTCGGGTGAATTTTGTGGCTGGTGCATTTAGCGCATCTTCTTCGGCTTGTAGCTCTGCATTTCAAACGTTATTTATATGAGCATAGTTGAGTTGTAATCTGGATTTAGCTTTGCAAGCGGTGGAAATTGCAGACATCTCGTCTGATATATCCCACGTCGAACGGCCATCGATCATGACCGGTGGACGTGACCAGCTTGTTACCAGTGACCACCGGGAAGGCTGCAGCTCTTCGGGATTGCACGGAGTGTGCTGGAAGGATTGCACAATAGATTGTGTACACGACCCACAGCTCAGCTGTGTTGGCCACTGGGCTGTATTGGCCGCCTGCTAAGACGTGGGGTGCGCTCAGCAAAGTCGCAGCGACACACTGTCTGGAGCGTTTGCGCACATGCCACCCGGCCTATCTGACCTGACCGGCACGACACTCAACCGACCTGGCCAAACGTCATGTCAAATATGCCACCGCATGGGGCTGACCTTCATCGGTGTCGAACCAACAAGGCATGCTTCATAAACATTTGACGATGCATGCACAGGCAGGGTGTTGACGTATGCACGTGTGATCGGACAGTGGTGTCGCCGCCTCGTCATACGGCGTGCACGGCTTCCGCTCGGCACGCGACACGCGATCACGCTGGCTCGTGGCATGCGTTGCGCTCGTTCGCTTACGCAGGCTCATTGCACATGAAGGAGCTGCGTCGCCGTCTGCCATGTGGGCTCGCAGGCGGCCACTGTTGCATTTCGGCTTGGTCCGCGGCACACACACCTGAGGTGGTATAAGCCTGAGGTATTAGCCTGGTTTGGCGCAAACCCGGCATGCTACTGTACGGACCCGACTTTGATTGGTCCTGGGTGGCCGTGTTCACGCACCCGGACACACACGAGTGGCCGCGGGCTCGCGCTGGATCCACCGCGGCGTGACGCTCAGCCGGCGCCAGATCAGCGCCAGGGGTGTGCCCTGTCAGCGCCAGGCCAGCGGCCGGTCAGCGCCAGATCAGCGGCCGGTCAGGGGCTGGTCAGCGCCAGGTCAGCGGCCGGCCAGCGCCAGGTCTGTGCCCTGTCAGCGCCAGGTCAGTGCCAGGTCAGCAGCCGGTCAGCGCCAGGCCAGCGACCGGTCAGCGCCAGATCAGCGCCAGGTCAGCGTCTGCTAGCGTCTGTTGCCGCTGCCGAAACGCAGCCGCGCACTATCAAACACGCTCGCCCTGCTCTGCCCGCCGGCCGGCCGGTGCTGAGCCGCGCCGCGTGTCAGGCGGTGCTACCGCTCCACGTCTCCGATGTCGTCCTCCGTCTGGGGCAGGCCGGTGCGCTGCCGCCGCGTGTCAGGCGGTGCTACCGCTCCACGTCTCCGATGTCGTCCTCCGTCTGGGGCAGGCCGGTGCGCTGCCGCCGCGTGTCAGGCGGTGCTACCGCTCCACGTCTCCGATGTCGTCCTCCGTCTGGGGCAGGCCGGTGCTGAGCCGCGCCGCGTGTCAGGCGGTGCTACCGCTCCACGTCTCCGATGTCGTCCTCCGTCTGGGGCAGGCCGGTGCGCTGCCGCCGGGTGTCGCCATGGCAGACGGCCGGCATGCGCCGGCGGCGCGCGCACCGCCGCCGGTAGCAGTACTCGGCGTGCTTGGTGAAGAGCCGCAGCAGCAGCCGGTTGGACCAGATCGGGCCGACGAGCGTGTCGCACCGGCCCGTCGACGACTCGGCCTCGGCCGCGCACTCGTACAGACAGTTGATCTCCATGGTGAACGGGCTGCCCGGTGCCAACGCACACGCGGTGTTAGGGTTTCTGTTACTGTGTCGGCACACAGTGCCAGGCGGACTGCTACACCCCCTACCGGAGATGTAACAGCTCGGCAGTATTAGGTGGGCTTGATCGAGTCACGCTGGCATCATGCGACAGTAAGTACGTCACTGATCGGGCGAGTGAGATTGTGCAGGCGGTACGTCAGGTGGCACAACGGCGGTTGTGATGGAGGATGCACACTGAACACGTTCATCGATGGACGCGAATGTCCGATGAAAAGTGAATGCAAGTTCCGCAGCATGTGTGGTTGCATTATCACGAGCGTCCCATTTCGTCATGATTTCTGGCAGGATCCTGATATATGGGCATTCAGTTACCAACTATCTGAGGTGCCAGATAAATTCGATGTCGGTTCGAACCCTGTGACTGTGGAGATATGACTCAATTAATAATGTGTGACAGGTCGGTGCAACTGTGTCTGAGGGCGAAATAGGTCATACTGAATCATCCCACCTGTACAGCACACATATGTCTGTCCCGTCTCCACTGCGGCACCTGTACAGCAGTACAGCACACACATGTCTGTCCAGTCTCCCCTACGGCACCTGTACAGCACACACATGCCTGTCCAGTCTCCCCTGCGGCACCCGTGCAGCACGCATACGTCTGTTCCGTCTCTCCTGTGGTATCTGTACAGCACACGTGCCATGTGTTTCCCATCTCCGCTGCGGTACCGGTACAACACAGACTTAGAATAATGGTCTGACCCCTCACCTGGTGATTTCGTCACTGCCTGATGACCTGACCCCTCACGTGGTGACCTCGTCACTATCTAATGACGTAGCCCCTCACCTGGTGACCTCGTCAGCATCTGATGACCTAAGCCCTCGCCTGGTGACTTCGTCACTACCTGATGACATGGCCCCTCACCTGGTGACTTCGTCACAACCTAATGATGTGACCACTCACCCGGTGACCTCGTCACTACCTGATGATGCGGTCCCTCACCTGGTGACATCGTTACTATTTGATGTGAGCAATCACCTGGTGGCCTCGTCACTACTTGATGGCTTGGCCGGGGACGAGTGGTCTAGGGGTAAGATGCTCGTCTCACAATCGAAAGGTTGTGGGTTCGAGTCTCACCTGTCGCTACTCTTCGCCTGCGACCAATCGGCGTGAGAGATTGGCGACGCTATATGACTCAACGGTCAACGTGTCGTAAAAACCAATAACCAACCATAATGATGGCTTGGCCACCCACCTAGTCACCTCGTCCTTAACTGATGATGTGACCCCTCACCTGGTGGTCTCGACACTACCTGATGGCGTGGCGCCTCACCTGATGGCCTTGTCACTACCTGATGATGTGGCCCCTCACCTGGTGGCCTTGTCACTACCTGGTGGCCTGGCCACCCACCTGGTGGCCTCGTCACTACCTGATGATGTGGCCCCTCACCTGGCGGCCTTGTCACTACCTGATAGCCCGGCCACCTACCTGGTGACCTCGCCGGTGTCGTCCGGCTGACCCCACAGCCGATCCATGTCCAACATCCGGACGTTGGGCGCCGCCTGCTCCCGCACCACGCCCGTCACGAACGCGTCGTCCACCCAGAAGAAGGGCAGCCGCGCGGCGCCGGCCACCAGCAGCGCGGCCGCGTCCGGCGTCACGGCGTACATCCAGCCGGACATGTAGGTCGGGTAAGCGTCGCTGGCGAACTCGTCACTACTCACGAACCACTTGCTGAGCCGGTTGCGGATGGGCGCCGTGCCGGCGAACACGGCGCCGATGGCGGCGGCGCGGCCCGGCGCCGCCGCCAGCCGCTCGCGCAGCTGGAACACGTCGAGCGCGATGTCGTCGTCCATCTTGACGATGTACCGCGCCTGCGGGCAGTAAGTGGTGGCCCAGTGCAGGCCCATCAGGTGTTTGTAGGTGAGGTTGCGGTAGGCGTCGCCGAACGAGCCGGCCACCAGGTCGGCGTGCTCGTGGTTCTCGGCGTGCAGCGCCGCCTGGCGGCGGTCGTACTCGCCAGCGGCGGTGGGCGGCGCAAGCTGCGCCAGCAGAAACACGCGCCGCATGCGCAGCTGGGCCAGCGTGGCCTGCGGCAGCGCCGCGCGGATGGCGGCGCGCTGCGACGGCGTGCGCGTGTCGGACGTCACCACCATGACGACGTCGATGGCGGCGTCACCGCACACGTCGTTGTTGACGACGAAGGTGAAGTTGTCGAGGTTGGAGAGCCGGAAGCCGTCCGGGTAGAGTGGCGGCTTGCGCGGCAGGCTGGAGTTCGTTCTGCGCGTCGCGGTCGGACTGAAGCGCGTGGCGGCGGTCGGCTGCGCCGGGAGTCGGCCGAGGCGCAGCGACTGCACGTGTCGCTGCGCCGCCTGCAGCCAGGTGGTGGCCGAGCTCTGCGAATGCTGTCGCTGCTGAGATATACTGCTGTTCTTCAGCACCAGCGTCAGCAGAACAAAGCCGCACATCACCAGAACCCCCGTTGCCATGCAGCGGTTGCTGGGTTTTCGGATGTCGGAGGTCTGAAAGCAGTGCATATCTTGGCATGGACTTGCAATGCGCTTATTTTGAACAGCATTAAGAAACTCTGATCCTAGTTTTCAACGCGAACTCTCCAATGCTGAGTTATGAACACTTGTATGGGTCTTGTATCGGGTTCATAGACAATAGGTGGGTGCGCTGAAGGGTATGGTTTCCTTTTTTTAATGCTTCCCGTCATTGTAGCAAAAGCTCGTTTTGCGATAAGGTGAGGCAAACAGTGCAGTACGTTATTCCTTCACTGTTCATGACTGAAGGAGGTATTCTCAATTAGTTAAATATAATGTTTATGTACGAAATCCATAGCACAGCTGCAATTTTGTGGGTAGAAATAGTACTTGTTTTGAGTAATGATTTTAGCCGTATTGGTGAACTTTGTGTTGGAAGAGTGATTTCATAGCGACGTCCGCCATATAGTATTTAGTCGCTCGTGATATAGTACCTAAACTAACCTTCAGGGATCAAGACAATAGCTAGCAAAATCGCGTATAATTTTATAAGCAATTAACCTGATGCTCATGATAAATGAAATATATGGTTGCCAGACTCGAACAAAATGACGGGATATATTTCGATCCAAGGTCATCATCGACAGTGCCATATTAATGTAGTCTAGTTCTCACGTTTCGTGTTTTTCTAGCACACGCCCTCTGCACACTTGCGCAGAGGTGTTTGCGTGCATTTTCTTTTGTTCGATTCATGGTGTTCAGTATAATCAGTATGATCGCCTGCCCTGTTATATCTATATATGCATACTCAACATTAATACATTCTACCCGGAACAGTAGTATCAACTGTAGATATGCCTGTATGTTCTCACTATTCTCACTATTTATCTTCTTTTTTTCGCATTGTATGTCTGTGGTGTTATCTACTTCATATGTCAGGTTCCCTGCTTCAGGAAAATACACGAGATGTGAGAACTAGATTGTACAAAAATATCGCTGCTTGTAATGATCCAGGGTCCATTTAAATGTATATATATATATATTTGAACATGCTCGAACAGTGCTAAGTCATATACAATATTGTGTAGCTAATCCAGTTGACCTAAGAAGTTTGTCCATGCACTAACTAAAAGAGATTCAAACTCGAAATTCGAATTATCTTCTCACTAAGCTATCCTACTATCTAGTCCTCTGACCGTTATTCGGAATATCCCTCAACCATTGAACACATTTCGACATTAGTTGAAAATCAGTTTACCGTGTCCACGGATGCGATTAAGGTCGCTCTTCCGGTGTTTTCATACCTTCGGAAATTAGCATCACATGGCTGCTCGGAAAAGGAGCTATATGCTTTCTAGAAGTTTGTCTAAAGGCAACTTTAAACGCGGCAAATTTGTCAGCTGTTTTCAGATGAACGGTGCCAGTAAGAGAAATGGAGGTGTTCAGCTTGCGGTATGAATCTTCATTTCTGGCTTTTGACAAATAATTTAAATTGCAATTTGAATGCGCTCCTTCAGTGGCATTACTTTAGTGATCGTTTTTAATTTGGTGTAAACGCTAACTATTGAACACACTGAAGCAGCTTAGGAGCGTCACAATTCGGTGCACAACTCTTCGCAATGCCTTCGTACCATAATAAGGCGGTGCAGGCAATGGTTGAATGTTTCTGGCGTGCACCCCCTGGTAGGGTGCCTCTAACAGTTGCTGCCTTCTAGAAGTTGATACCGTTCTGACGGTTGCTTCATCTTCATAAATAGTTGCCTCTTCCTGACAGCAGCTGCTTGTTCCGGACAGCGGCCGCTTGCACCGGACGGCAGCTGCTTGTACCGTACAGCAGCTGCTTGCACCGGACAGCAGGCACTCTGATAGATGTCCGTTTTCCCAATGGCCACCGTCCTGTTTTGACGACGGCCAGCCGCATCTGGTGGTGGTGGCCCTCCGCCGGCGGTGGCTGCCTGCCCCTGACAGTCTGTCCTGGTCGGCAGATTGTCAGTCCGTTCTCAGTGTCGGTGATGGGCTCGATGATCACGGGTCAAGCCACGCGGCTCCAGGTGGAGGTCACCGAAGTCAAGCTGCACGTGAACGCAGGTAAGCGCCGCCTGTAAGCACAGCAATAGGCCACATGAGTGTATTTTCGTGGCAAAAACAATACCGTGAGGAATGCTAGACACTCGGAGACACGGTAGGGATCGATGCACGCTAAAATCCTAGTAGCTAATTGGTTAGGAATGGAATATTGTTAAAGGGAATGAACGGGTTTTCTCAATGTTTACTGAAGCTGGACAATGTGCTCCAAAGACAAGTTGAAATGATACAATAAAATCATTCCGCTGAAAAACATTAATCAGCTGAATTTTTCCCTATATATATATATATATATATATATATATATATATATATATATATATAGATATGCGAGAAATGAACCAGAACCGTTATTTTTTGCCTTAAATGCGTTTGCGGTTCTGTATGATATTTCGTCATCTTTCCGGCTTCACGTCTGAAAATTACAGATGCGAAAAACATGTCTTCGTAATGTTAAAAGTTTCCTTATGGTGACGCCAATTTTTGCATGGTGGCTTCATGTATCTCAGTTACCGGTGACTACTTACTACGCCGCGGGTGCATGTCGCTATGTTGAGACATCATGAAAGCATTCGTGGCGAGAGTTTTCACGTGTGATGAAAGCTTTATGAGAACTCAGCAGCGTTTGTCGTGCGTATGCACGATGTCATGGTGTGGTACTAGAGCACGATGTGCAATACCAGTATGAAATATCGACAAAAAGGAAACGGCATGTCTGGCTTTTTACATGGATATCGGTATGCAAATATCGTTCTTCAGTTTGTATGCAATGCTACTTCTTTATCTGATGGGAATAAACCCATGTTTACATCCAATTTAATGAATGAAGAACAACTTCACTCTTTTTAAGTGCAATGCTTTCCTGAGTAGTTGAGGTACCTAGTGAATACCTGCTGCCCTCAAACACCTCAAGCACCTGAACATGCCCGTCGGCCGCCGACGGGTGTATTTAGACGAATGGGCCGGGGACATCCGACACGTTACTTGTCTCCTCCCGATGAGAGGCGCATCAGGCACGCCGAGCCATGTCCTGTTCCGGCTCGGTGGATGTCATAACACGCATGGCCCCGCCGGTTGATATTCAGAGGGGGCATCAGGCACGCCGAACCGTATCCTGTTACCGCTGGGTGGATGTCTGACGCGCTTACGCTGCTGACACGTATGTTCCTCTGTTTGTACGGAGAACACTGCTGTCTGTTTATTGCGTGACTAGCAAGTTTAGCTCCCTGTAGCTGAACAGATGTACGGTAAACACGGATGGCTGCTTTTGTTGTAACTGTTGAGTCGGTACATTATATGTAAGAGGATGTTTTAAGCGACCATTCGTCTTTGAAGTTGGTATACCCGCAGTCAGCATGGATGTGATCGTGGTGCGACTGTGGAGCCGTTGTGGGGTTGGTACGATTGTGCGGTTGGTACGGTTGTGCGACCTGTACGGTTGTGGGGTTGGCACGGTTGTTGGGCCGGTATGGCCGCCAACTTGCGGACCTGTCGAAGCGTGAGTGAAAATGGTGACTAAAAGTGACAATCGTTCCATTTCACCACTGATTCGAATAGCGCAGCTCTCGTTGATAGATCGCAGCTGCAACATCTTGACGTGACAAAGTAATTGAGCTGTGATGCTTTCACCCGGTATTGCTTGGTTTCTTGGCCAAACGCCATCAACTCTGGATGATGGGATGGGGAGGGATTAATGCCGCCTATCTGTCGCAGCAAACACTGGACGGAATTAGCTGATGTAAACAGTTATTAATAAACTGTACTTAGCGCGTTCGGCGAAGTTGTGTGTGTGTGTGTGTATCCGTGTATGCGTGTATGTATAAGATAATAGCCACTACTTTCAACATAGATACGTTGTCTTGTGCAAATGTTTTGCATGCCTCACCGTCGATTTCCAACCACCATTTCGTCCGGTACGTTTGACTTTGTACGCCATTAACTTTTAACATTAACGTCATTTTCTACCGGTTTTAGTATTGATTTATTAAGCGATGCTTTATGGTGCTCCTTGAAAATATATAAAGAATCACATGTGTCAATTTCTTGGTATTTGAGATGTTTACAAAACGGTCGGCCACAAAGGGGAGGGGATTTTGACCTTGCAATGCGCGTGTTAACCCTTTCCGTCTCGAGGGTCTTTTTACACGCCCTCCCCCGAGTTGTTTTCGTGAAAAGAAAAAAGACGGCGCGCAGCGTTGCGAAATTTTCAGTAGTTTTCCCTTCGTTTTTGCGTCTGATGTGAAGGTTTCAACATCAGGTCGTGTAAGGTCATCGACCTAGCTCAGGCCAAAGAGGATCATTCAAAAAATGCTTTAGGATCGATCTCATATAAATGAAAATATATTGAAAAAAAAACTTGCTACATGAGTACCATTGGGCAGTTCCTACAAATTGTGTATCTTTCATTTATATTTGAGGTCAGGCCAGTGATGAGGTCACGGCCAATTCTGGACGAATTTTCGGATTTTGCAATATGTATGTTCTTCTAATCGCATTTTCCCCCATGTATGGAAGTTACAGGGTGTCTTTAACACCCCCCCCCCCTCGAGACGGGGGTGTGATGATCTGACCGGAGAGAGGAGAGCGGGCTAACTGAATCGAACCGGCAGAACATTTTTACCATTTTCAGTAATCTTATCACTAACATCCTCTTGTACACGCTAATACCGATGGCGCTGTCATCAGGGCAGTACGCAGGAGCCCTTCTCTCTGCCCACCTCTCACACTGTCCCTCTCCGTCTTAATCGGCGCATCCCGTCCCTCTCACCCCTGGTGTCCACACAGGACGTGATAACTGGACGTCGGCAGCGGAACGCCCGACACAAAGGAGCCGTTCGGTACACGGCACATGGGCGATCCAAACATACCGCTACCACAACAAACCGAGCAAGGAAGCAATACACAGACGCCGGTGTCAGACCGTGTCGCGACAAATCCTCCGACAATAGGCGACTCAGCTGCGACATGCTGCCACCACAGACCGTGTCGCGACAAATCGTGCGACAATAGGCGACTCAGCTGCGACATGCTGCGACATGCTGCGACCACAGACCGTGTCGCGACAAATCCTCCGACAATAGGCGACTCAGCTGCGACATGCTGCGACATGCTGCCACCACAGACCGTGTCGCGACAAATCGTGCGACAATAGGCGACTCAGCTGCGACATGCTGCCACCACAGACGAACATGACCCAGCGGCCACCACAGACGGTGCCGCCACGTCACACGTACTCATTGAACGGCTTACTTACACAGACTTAAGTATATTGTGTTCAGCTAACCAACTTCAGCTGCGCACTGAACTACGCTCAGGAAGTTGCTGCGATGCTGCCTGACAGACGCCTATTGTGGGTACCTGAGCAACACTTATCCCGGTCTTTCCGGTCAGATCCTCACACCCCGTCTGGAGGGGAGGTGGGGGGGGGGGGGGGGGGATCACTATATGGCCACTTGCTAATTGCCAAACTAAGCGGCGCACGAAAACAGAAGGTATCATCAGAAAGCGCTCGACGAGTAGGGCCTGAAACCATACCAACAATTGTTTCCCCCTCAACTAGTGACGTCACTATGGGGTTTATGAAGTCATGACTGACGTCATGTTTTTGGCTCTGGGAAGATCATTTTGGGGAAGATTTAAAGAACAAAAGTTATTTAGAATCAGAAAAGGAAGGCAAAATCAACCATGCCCCAAAATATGTGTTCACCCAAAAATAAAAATGTTAATTTTTTTTCCCCCCAAATTTGTGGTTCGATTTTGTTTAAAAAAAATCCTAGTGGGTAGAGCGGACCAAGAAATGTGGTTTTAAGCAAACGTAGCTTCAAAAAGTGCTTACTTTAGCCAGAATCTTTGATTTTAGCCTTTATGGGCAAATATGCAAAACAAATAGTCATAAAAACGCTAAAATATAAAAATCGTCCGTTGCGTTTTGTTTCGTCCCTAAAGATAAGTGAACACTAAAAGTTTCATTCAAATATCTTTACCCGTCAAAGCGTGACGAATATTTGAACTATTTTGGAGGTGACCTCACCGGACCTTAACTAACTCGGTGACCATGCATGATCTGACCTCCATATTTTCAAACAACATGTGAAATTGATGTGACAAAAGATATGCAAAAGTTTGGCGCGCTGCATGCATGACACGGTGACATTACCAGACACGGTGTGAGTACATGGCACGGTGACATTACCAGACACGGTGTGAGTACATGGCACGGTGACATTACCAGACACGGTGTGAGTACATGGCACGGTGACATTACCAGACACGGTGTGAGTACATGACACGGTGTGAGTACATGGCACGGTGACATTACCAGACACGGTGTGAGTACATCCACGAAAACGCCGCTAAAGCTCGCCAGGTGGTCGGTCCTATCAGGTACGCCAAGTGTCCACCGCGCCGGTGGCGTCGCCATCAGCCCTCGGTGCCTCCGTCGGGAGGGACCCGAGTAGGCCAGTCCGCACCTGCCCACACCTGTCTGGGATGGGCCCGGCGGCCGGGCGACTGGAGCCAGAGCGCCGGAAGTTCGGCCACCCGAGGCCTGGTGGGTGGGCGGGTCGCCAACGACGGTGGCCGGCTGGCACAGCCTCGGCTCCTCGACTGTCGTGCTCTGTCCTCCGCGTTCCAGCTTGCGGAACACATGTCATCGTCGAGAGAGTGCCTCGTGAACTTTGCCGCAATTCTCAGTTTTTTCCCTGGCATTCAGGAGACGTAAAGCTGCAGTTGACTTGCGATTAGTAGTCTCGTTTACAGCGGCAATTTCCTCCCAGCTCGTTGAAGGTCCTTCCTGGTGTAAATTACGTCGTTCTTTATTGCAACTACATATCCCTGGTCTGAACACAAACATCGTCACAATATTAATGATCATATATCACAACTTCATAACTAATTAAGTAGGGTCAATTATTACGTTTTTTCCTCACATTAATCACACGAATCACTTGTTGTTTGGCACTGAGTGGGCAGAATGCAATGTTCAAAGCACGGCTCTGGTATAATTGTAATCAAGCAATTATATATTGACAGTCACATGCTCTGTGACAGCCTCACATATGACAGCCGAATAAATCATTGTTAAAAACTAACCATAGCGCTAATGTTGTCATCTGGCGGTCATGCGTCGAGCTGCCAGAAGTGTGTGTAGTCTCCACATGAGTCGGTAACATTATTTGTTGGTGTTTGTACGCTTAATTATTCTGGTTTCCTCAACGTCGCTGAGAAAAACAAAACACGTTATTAAAACTATTGTGAGAATTGCAATTGTTTATCGCTGCTAGTTTATGGTTGTCATCATGCCAGTCTGTTCGCTCCATCCTGCTCTTGGAATTGCGAGAACTGGGAGGAAAAATCCGCCGAAAACTAGACTTCTGAATCGTTGATGAACAGTGGTGCCATCTGTTAACAGCCCGATGCACTGCTCCGACCGAGCCGGACCCGCGCGCCGCTGTCGGCCGCCAGTTCAAACCGTCGCTCACACAGCTGATCTCACGCACTTCCCTCTCGTCGTGTCTTGTCTACGTCCTCAGTTCATGATCTAGGCTCGAAGTCAGAGCAAGTACTAATGAGAGAGGAGGCTCGGTGATTTATGTCCGTGCTCTCAATCTGGACCGCCAAATCAAGATTCATCTTCTCCCTGCGGTTAAAGCGCTCATCCAAACGTGCAGCCTTGTCCATGCGTTCTTGTCCATGCATTCTGAGAACCAATTTTATGCTGCTTTTCAACTTCAAAACATGTGATCACCTTACCAATGTCGGCATCTATCATCCGCTTGATCACCTGTCGGATTTCTGCATTGCGATTCACGCTCTGAGCCCGTGCCTTTTCCTAGCGTCCAGGAGTGCCTGAGCGCTAGATACGCCGTTAGTGTCGCTTCTCGTCCAGCACTCACAATCTCCGGTGCGGAAGCTTTCCGCTTCCTGCGGATGCTACAGTTGTCACGGTTGATCGGATCCAACACCTTCAAATACACCTTCCGCTGATCCCGAATCTGAGTCGTTCCCGGAGTGTACCATTAGGCACAAAACCTGACACTAATTATAAACAAGACACTGAAGTATGACCAGTGTTTTATCGATGTCCAGTGGTCGGTGATCGCTAATTACCATTTGGCGCCACCAGGTAAGGCATATTCGACACAGACAAGTCATTGCACACCATACGACTCCACACACACAGCGCTCAACTGACTCACATTTACGCATGCTGTTACTCGCGCATTCAATCATACTCTAACTTTATGCTACCACCCATGTCTGGAATTGCCGACTCAGAGCGGCGGGACGAAAAACACGGTCGCCTTGGTGACGTCAATGGAGGTGACCTCAGCTGACCGGGGGTGATAGTTTAGGTGGATAGTTGTGTAGGAGTTCCAGGTAGCCATGGCCTCGGGACACACACACGGATTGAATGTGCTGCCATTGCACCGACACAGCCGAGATGGACGGAAGCTGTGCTGTGGCCGTTGCCAGCTAAACTGGCCGCAGCATACGCATCCCGTCCCACTCGATCCCCCACGCTCTGCCGCAGATAGCTCACCAGCTGGACGCCGTGTCATGCGGGGTGACATTGGCACTTAAAGCTGGTCGGACTTGCGGCTGGTGTAAGCCTGATGTGAGGTCCCGGTGCTATTATTACATGCCGAGCCGTGCTGGGCCAGGCGTCACGGCGACCAACTGGCGGCGGTGTATCGATGTAGCTGAGGCGAACTCCTCCGACGTCTGGCGACTCACGACAGCGAGGCAGCAGGCCCGTCTCAGCTGTGTGTCAGCTGTCTCACCTGGCTCAGCACGGCGACCAACTGGCGGCGGTGTATCGATGTAGCTGAGGCGAACTCCTCCGACGTCTGGCGACTCACGACAGCGAGGCAGCAGGCCCGTCTCAGCTGTGTGTCAGCTGTCTCACCTGGCTCAGCTGGCTCACCTGTCTCAGCTTCCTCACCTTCCTCAGACCTGTACCAGCTGTCTTACCTGTTTCACATTTCTCAGCTATCTCATCATCCTCATCTTCCTCAGCTGTGTGTCAGCTGTTTCACCTGTCTCGGCTTCCTCACTGTGTCAACTGTCTCACCTGTCCCAGCTGTGTATCAGGTGTCTCACCTTCCCCATCTGTCTCACCTGTCTCAGCTGTGCATCAGCTGTCTCACCTGTCTCGGCTGTGCATCAGCTGTCTCACCTGTCACAGCCGTGTGTCAGCTGTATCGGCTGTTTGGCTGTGTTTCTCAGCTTCTCAGCTGCGCCGGCAGGTGTCGACCTGACCATGACACTGTTCTGCGCTGGGAAGTGCGGTTCTGACCTTGATGATGCGCCGCGCGTGGGAGTGCGGGCCGGGCCGTCTTCCCTCCGGCACGTACGAAGTGTGTTGTTTTAGGTCACTCCAAGACGGTGGATGCATCGGCTCGAGGAGAGCTCATACGAGCTTGCTGTGGCGGAACAGAATGTGCCGTTCTGCCGGACCAGATAGGTGGAGACTGTGCCGATGGCCCGCCACTCTGGCGGTGGCAGTAGCGGTGGGAAGTGTCCCGCCGTACGTGAGGGACCGGACAGGGAGGCGGTGCGGTGGTGTGCGTGCGCCGCCCCGCCGGCGGGCGGGGCGCGGTGTGCGCGTGCTCGGATCGTGGCGCTCACCTGGGCGACGTCGGGCGTCGACTGGCGGCTGGTGCAGCCGGAGCGGCGCCGCCGCTCACGGACGCAGATCGATGGTGCTCGCGGCCAGTGGCGCGCACCGCCGTCTCCCGGGACTACTGACCGGGATACGTGTCGGTCGGTCCGTCACACACGGCCCTGCCCCGTGACAGTTACACCAGCCCGGCTGCCGTCCCGTCGGCAGACGATGTCACGGGATATTGTTTCATAGGCATTGGTAGCGATTGTATCGATCCGTCACGGAGCCGCCGACAGATCGAAGGCACTGCTCGTGCCGCCCCGGTCGCGGCGCGGCCGGCCGCCCCTGTGCCCAGTTTCTGTCCGTCGGTCGGGATATAGCACGGCATATGCGGCGGATGTGTTACAAATCCAGCCGCAGCCGTGCCCCATCACGCGACAGATCCCAGTTGTGACGCGTTAGCACGCGGAACAGTCATTCTCACATGGTGACTCAATTGCGTCACTTGCTTCGGCTGTAGCCTGTCAGGTGGTAGATATTTGGATTGACTCAGCTGCGTGACTTGCTTTGGCTGTAGCCTGTCAGGTGGTAGATATTTGGATTGACTCAGCTGCGTGACTTGCTTTCGCTGTAGCCTGTCAGGTGGTAGATATTTGGATTGACTCAGCTGCGTGACTTGCTTTGGCTGTAGCCTGTCAGGTGGTAGATATTTGGATTGACTCAGCTGCGTGACTTGCTTTCGCTGTAGTCCGTCAGGTGGTTGATATTTGGATTGTGATGTATTGATCGGGTTTCCGCCAATAATGGGTCCCAGCGACTGTGCCAGAGTGAGGGCATGACTGCGCAGATAATAGCAATGACTCCACAGCGTTAATGCAGCGTCGAGCCGACACTTGTGTCCTTCGGCCACCATGCATTGTGAAGCTCAGAATTGCGATGTACGGTGTTGATACAGTGTTAAGTGCAACTTTTCACTGTTACTATTAGCTATAGTACGGTAAGGTTGATAAATATTCAAACCTGTAGAGAGGGCTCAATACCCCCACCCCCTCCCATGGATATTTCGATCACCACCAAACCGATTTATTCGCGGAAAACGGCATTCGATTTCTTGGGGCGTGGTCTATATTTCTGTGCAAGTAAATGTTAAATATATTTTCATGGGCGGATGTAGTGGGCCCGAAAGGGGAGATGTAAATTGTTTTTCACCATTATCGCCGCATCTATTGACCCATTTGAGTGATCATGGTGTCATTTGAGATATAAATGTATGGTATATGCTAGCTAGGGTGCGCCGATGAAAATATATAGACGTGGAAGCGCGATAAACACTTGCGCGTGCTCTCACGCACTCACTCACTTGCGCGTGCTTGCGAATATCCTTTGAAAAATGTAAATATAAACACGTTTACCAACCTCACCAAGCGAGTAGGAGTCAAAGTGAATTAATTGCATGCAATTATGGCCCTTGAGCGGGGCGCATTCACGATTAGCATACGGTCGATGCGGTGGCGTACAGATCTTTCGGTGGCGCGCTACGTGGCATCACAAACCGTGCAGAACTCACGTCATGTTGAGTAGGGCAATTTTGTTAAGCACTGAGTGACAATTTGCTGTAGTTGCCGACTGCCAACGCACAGTCTACATACGCCAAATTTCGCTGTGTTGCGCCAGCCACACGATATCAAACCGCAATTACCGACGGTTAGCGTTTATATTGTGTCCAAGGTGCTGACAACAATGACAACGAAGGATACCCAAGGTAGACATATTTCAACTTTCAACTCACAATGCACGATAACTTCATCGCGAAGACGATGTGTGTTGCCATTGCGGTTCGCCCATTGTCCCACACCACGGCAGTTACAAGTGGCCGGCAGCACGGGCGCCACTGTGCCACACCACGGCAGTTACAGGTGACCGGCAGCACGGGCGCCACTGTGCCACACCACAGCAGTTATAGGTGGCCGGCAGCACGGGCGCCATTGTGCCACACCACGGCAGTTACAGGTGACCGGCAGCACGGGCGCCACTGTGCCACACCACAGCAGTTATAGGTGGCGGACGGGCCCCGCCACACCACGGAGTTACAGGTGACCGGCAGCACGGGCGCCATTGTGCCACACCACGGCAGTTACAGGTGACCGGCAGCACGGGCGCCACTGTGCCACACCACGGCAGTTACAGGTGACCGGCAGCACGGGCGCCACTGTGCCACACCACAGCAGTTATAGGTGGCCGGCAGCACGGGCGCCACTGTGCCACACCACGGCAGTTACAGGTGACCGGCAGCACGGGCGCCACTGTGCCACACCACGGCAGTTATAGGTGGCCGGCAGCACGGGCGCCATTGTGCCACACCACGGCAGTTACAGGTGACCGGCAGCACGGGCGCCACTGTGCCACACCACGGCAGTTACAGGTGACCGGCAGCACGGGCGCCACTGTGCCACACCACGGCAGTTACAGGTGACCGGCAACACGGGCGCCACTGTGCCACACCACGGCAGTTACAGGTGACCGGCAGCACGGGCGCCACTGTGCCACACCACGGCAGTTACAGGTGACCGGCAGCACGGGCGCCACTGTGCCACACCACGGCAGTTATAGGTGGCCGGCAGCACGGGCGCCACTGTGCCACACCACGGCAGTTACAGGTGACCGGCAGCACGGGCGCCACTGTGCCACACCACGGCAGTTATAGGTGGCCGGCAGCACGGGCGCCATTGTGCCACACCACGGCAGTTACAGGTGACCGGCAGCACGGGCGCCACTGTGCCACACCACGGCAGTTACAGGTGACCGGCAGCACGGGCGCCACTGTGCCACACCACGGCAGTTACAGGTGACCGGCAACACGGGCGCCACTGTGCCACACCACGGTAGTTACAGGTGACCGGCAGCACGGGCGCCACTGTGCCACACCACGGCAGTTACAGGTGGCCGGCAGCACGGGCGCCATTGTGCCACACCACGGCAGTTACAGGTGACCGGCAGCACGGGCGCCACTGTGCCACACCACGGCAGTTACAGGTGACCGGCAGCACGGGCGCCACTGTGCCACACCACGGCAGTTATAGGTGGCCGGCAGCACGGGCGCCACTGTGCCACACCACAGCAGTTATAGGTGGCCGGCAGCACGGGCGCCACTGTGCCACACCACAGCAGTTATAGGTGGCCGGCAGCACGGGCGCCACTGTGCCACACCACGGCAGTTATAGGTGGCCGGCAGCACGGGCGCCACTGTGCCACACCACGGCAGTTACAGGTGACCGGCAGCACGGGCGCCACTGTGCCACACCACAGCAGTTACAGGTGACCGGCAGCACGGGCGCCACTGTGCCACACCACGGCAGTTACAGGTGGCCGGCAGCACGGGCGCCACTGTGCCACACCACGGCAGTTACAGGTGGCCGGCAGCACGGGCGCCACTGTGCCACACCACGGCAGTTACAGGTGACCGGCAGCACGGGCGCCATTGTGCCACACCACGGCAGTCACAGGTGACCGGCAGCACGGGCGCCACTGTGCCACACCACGGCAGTTACAGGTGACCGGCAGCACGGGCGCCACGTGCCACACCACAGCAGTTATAGGTGACCGGCAGCACGGGCGCCACACCACAGCAGTTACAGGTGACCGGCAGCACGGGCGCCACTGTGCCACACCACGGCAGTTACAGGTGACCGGCAGCACGGGCGCCACACGGCAGTTACAGGTGACCGGCAGCACGGGCGCCACACCACAGTTACAGGTGACCGGCAACACGGGCGCCACTGTGCCACACCACGGCAGTTACAGGTGACCGGCAGCACGGGCGCCACTGTGCCCCCCACGGCAGTTACAGGTGACCGGCAACACGGGCGCCACTGTGCCACACCACGGTAGTTACAGGTGACCGGCAACACGGGCGCCACGCGCCACACCACGGCAGTTACAGGTGACCGGCAGCACGGGCGCCGCCACACCACGGCAGTTACAGGTGACCGGCAACACGGGCGCCACTGTGCCACACCACGGTAGTTACAGTTGCGCGGCAACTCGATACAGGCGCGACGCTTGATCTGTTTTTGTTACGTTTGAAAGTCTATGCAAATACAGGGGAGCAGAGTGGGCAAGGTGTGGCCGAGAGGTGAAAATGTCATGTCTTAGACAGTACATTTGGACTTAATGGCCGCAGAGGGACGCGCGAGAGGCAAGGAGAGGACGGGAGCACTTGACACAGCCACGGCATCGGAAAGGGAGTTACGCAAGAACTGTTGTGGTGCGCTGACGTGGTGTGCTGTAATCCGCGTTGTGTATTGATAAAGCGCATGGCATTGCAAGGATGACAGAGTGACGCAGAACGCTTCGCTCTTGGTCGGCCATGTGAGCTTAAATCATACGTTCCGGCAACAAGACAGGGTATGGAGAGTTCGTTATGAAAAGTTCACTCGGATCTGTGGACCAGTCACAGTGACCGCGAATATCCAATCCGGCAAACCTGTGCAGCCTCGGCTTCTGAGATGTGTGCTAACGAAGTCATTCCTATTGTAACCCAGAGAAGCGTGGAGCAGCTGGTGGATGACTGCCACACACGATGGCTAGGGGCAGGAAAACAGCCAAAATCCAGATGGGAAGGTACTTCAGTACTGACATTGGGACAGTGGTCTTGATCAACTAACGGATAAAGTCAGCTGCAAACGTCTGGAGAATAACTCATGTACATGTTCCAAAAAAAGAAAATACCAGCCATTTAAGTCGCGTTTGTAGCCGACCAGTCATGCCCTAGACTGATGTGTATCGGTGGAGCAGATTTGCTCCAATGACTTCGCAGACAGCAACAAAAATCGAGCTGAACTACAAGAACGGGAGGCGGCAACTCAGCACGAATCTCCAGACACGTCCGAGTTGCAACTATTTTTTGATGACGATGTCTCGGAGACGGTTATTTCGAGCAGCAGTGCCAGTTCGGACGAGACCGAACCTTCAGTGGACGAGAGCTTCGCTACGGACTGCAACACTGACGTCCTGACACAAACCACTTCAGCAACTGACCGATATGCGATATCGAATCGAGCGGCAACCGCATTGATCAATGCGTTTCAGGTTGATGTAGAGAGAATACCCTCTGATGACTCGTCTAGTCATTAATCACTGGTGTTGCGTTCACCTCGCCCTTACATTGGCACCCTGCAGCCGTCAGACGGTCTCTGAAGAGACTTGTCTCCTCCATATCCGGTGAATAGGCAGACCGTGGAGTGTGCAGTGCGCGTGGTGACAGAGGCGTCGGCCGCCGGTGCTCGCCAAGAAGCTCGACGGGTTCATCTGCGCCCGCCCAGCGCACCGAAAAGCCCTGCCTCCATTCACCACCAAGAAGGATTTGAACTTCTAAAGGCAAGTAATGTAGCCTCTGATTTGTGCACAACAAATCAGGGATATTTTCGTCTGGTATGGGCACAAGTGAACTACTGGGTGTAGATATCGACGCCAATATCCCATCTAATTCCTCACATAGTGTTTGACTGAGCTGATAATATGAGGTTCCACACCGCAATGGATAAACAATCGGTTTGAACAATATTTGTTTTGTGGTACAGGACGTACGGTACAAAATAATATTGTCACCTGGGTGACGGCCAACGTAGGCAACGCATAGGCGGACCCAGGAACGACTTTATGAGTGAATGCATATTAAGAACATCAACGACCACTCTGACCAGTCGGATTTGCATGTGTTGATTGTCACGTGCAATAAAGTGTACAGAATGTATCGACATTCCTCGCAAAATTCTGTCCTATTTCTGCCTCTGGCTCAAATACTAATTGCAATTCTCTGAAGCATGTGCATCAAGGAACAATGTGGAAACTGGAATATAAATATGACTGCAAATGGTGAAATGTGTAACTATTTTGAAGCTCGTGCCCCTGCCCCCAATTTCTCCAGCCTGGAACCGACTCTGGAATTTGCACACACTACATGTCATAAAATATACAATAGGCACACATTTATGCAGTCGCTTTATGACCAACGCAGTCGATGCGCCCCTGAGCCCAAATAACCGACCAAAAAAATGTGTGCAGTCATAATGACCAAAAAGGAATACGCAGTAGTCTAGGCTTACCTAGAACTACATTAATTAGCATGTGCAATAAAGTGTACAAACTGACTCTACATGCATGGGCGCAAAATGACCTCAGTAGTCGAGTCGCCCTAAAACCCAAATAACTAACTAACTGACTCTACATGCCTCCAATAAACCTACCCTGGGCCCACCTCTGACCAAGAGAAAAAGTTCAAATTCAAGAGAAAAAGTTATAGCACCAGGTAAAAAAAAAGACAGAAGTCGGACAATATCGAGGCGCTGCTCCTCATTGGTTAGGAATGATCAGTACAGAAACCTGAGGGGCCGATTAAGCTTATCCTCCCCCCCCCCCCTCCTCACTTCAGTAATATTGTTAGTCAATGTTGATCATGCTCTGTATTCGCTCTTCTGTAAGCGTTCTACTCTGGACGAGTGGAGATGCTGTGTCCTCCAGCGTCACAATTTTCTGCCATTGCTGCTGCTGCCGCTGCCGCTGCTGCTGCTCGTGGAAATGTTGTGGAATTTTGCACCTCCGTTCACTCTCAGCTGGTGAGATCCATGATGATGGAAGATCGAGCACAGAGTGAAGCGAGGGGACGAGTGGTCTAGGGGTAAGATGCTCGTCTCACAATCGAAAGATTGTGGGTTGGAATCTCACCTGTCGCTACTCTTCGCCCGCGACCAATCGGCGTGAGAGGTTGGCGACGCTATATGACTCAACGGTCGACGTGTCGTAAAACCAATAACCAACCAACAGAGTGGAGCGAACCCTGATTTAGTGTCGTGTGGCACACAAGGGTAGTGTTACCCCCATCTTATATGCAACCGTCGGCTCGGTCGGAGGCAATTCGATGTGGAAACAGGGCTGGATTCAGGAGGGAAGGAGTGACGAACGGGCTCCCACGGTATAATTTTTGAACCGAAGGCGCCCTTGCAGGAACTCCCTTACTCTCAGCTCTAGTAGTGCTGATCCTCGGCATCCTATAGTACCGTATATAGTCTGTGGTCTGTGGCCAAGCCTCACCATTATAAGCGAACTATTGGGCTATTACCATCTTTTCCTGAGGACAAATACCTATAATACCCTTTTCAAAACATATCCTTAGTCAATTGTGTTCGTGTTATTCATTGTGTTCTGCAGTGTGTTGCTGTGTGATATCATTGAATTCGCAATTTAATTCATGTGACTGTGAATGCTATGCTCATAATAAAGTATACAGCACATACAAATATGTCAATAATAGTCCTGTTATCCTTGTCTGCATACAAAAAATCGAAAACTTCTGATAGCTTCACAGTTACACTTGCATTCCTGTATATCGCAGACACACCCACATTTGTTACACCCAGCCACTCCCGGATATCGCCTGTCCGCCTCGAGCACTGCGGTGATATGTACCATAGATTGGTACTGAATCATGCAGAGACGGTGTGACTTGTAGATCATTAGTGAAGTTTTCGAAAGTGTTCCGATAATTGGCGATGGCACTTTTGCACGACATTGTGGTTTCTAGGTGTTGCTTTTCCACACGTAGGCACTCCGCACTAATGTTGGATGTCTAGAAGGCAGGTGATGCTCAGCCACCATCAGGAGGTGCTCAACCTGTTATCTGTTGGCACTGAAGCTCCATCCATGCTGTAGATAGTGGCGGGTGCAATATTACCCACAGGGGTTGACACACCCTAAAGCCCCAATAATCATCATCTGTAGATAGTGGCGTCGTATCGGAGCCGCAGTTATCGGTGGTGGCTGTCTCAGTGGTCCGATATCGTCTCTGCATACCCCACAGTGCTGGGGACAGGGAAATTCATGGCAGCCGTCTGCTGCATGTCGCTGCTATGTCATGCCATGCGTTGATTCAACCTAAACATGTGTTGCTGTTGTTGATACGCTCAGGATGCGGAATGTATCGAATGTGACTGCCGGAGGCGTGCGTCAGCTAATCAGTGGCGCATTATAATATCGAGTGGGCGGTGCGCCATACCCACCACCGCAGAATGAGCGAAGACTCGGTTTGTGGTGAAGCGGGGCAAACGGCACGCCGAGACCGCAGTGCACCATACGCACCACCGCAGAACGAGTGGACACTCGGTCTGTGGTGAAGCGGGGCAACGGCACGCCGGGACCGCAGTGTTGCCGTTTTCATTGCACAATCCCCGGAGTTAACAGCCGATATTTGTGTGCCGTTGTTTTTCTAATGTACCTGACTTCACGTTGACTTTCTAATGTTTCGTGGTGGCAGGAAGAATGCACAGTGGCGTGCTGTTGTTCACTATTGTCTAAAACGGACCCACACAGCTACATCACGACCTATATGTAACATTTGTGTGAGCTTGGCAATGGATATCCACCGGTTGTCTACCTGGGGCTGTCGGTATGGCCGGTCCTGTGCCTGGGGCTGGCAGTATTTCTGGTTCTCGCAAAGGGCTGTTGGTAAGGCTGACCCGTAATCGGATCCGTCGGTGTGGCGGACCCCGAGCCTGGGGTTGTCGTTTTCGCGGGTCCCGTGCTTGGGATTACTTGTATGCCGGGTTCTGTGCCTGAAGTTGTCTGTATGGTGAGCCACGTGTCTAGAACTACTTGTATACCGGGCCCCGTACATGCATTTGCCAGTATGGTGGATCAGTGACTGAGACCGTTAGCATGCCGGACTTCGTGCTGGCAGCTGTCGGTATGGCGGACCCCATGCCTGCAACTGTCTGTATGAGAGACCCCGTCCCAGAGACTACCGGTATGACGGATCCCGTGCCTGCAACTGTCAGTATGGGAGACCCCGTCCCGGAGACTACCGGTATGTCGGACCCCATGCCTGCAACTGTCGGTATGGGAGACCCCGTCCCGGAGGCTACCGGTATGACTGATCCCGTGCCTGCAACTGTCAGTATGGGAGATCCCGTCCCGGAGACTACTGGTATGTCGGACCCCATGCCTGCAACTGTCAGTATGGGAGACCCCGTCCCGGAGACTACCGGTATGACGGGATCCCGTGCCTGTAACTGTCGGCATGGGAGACCCCGTCCCGGAGACTACCGGTATGACGGGATCCCGTGCCTGTAACTGTCGGCATGGGAGACCCCGTCCCGGAGACCACCGGTATGTCGGACCTCGTGCCTGCAACTGTCGGTATGGGAGACCCCGTGCCATATGGAACCCGTGCCGGAGATTACCGGTATGGCGGACCACGTGCCTGAGCTAACGCGCCAACTTTATGACATGCAGCGGATGATAACATGGCTATGGTATGGAGCTTATGGTACAGTCGGTTACCGAATTATGTTCCAGTATACCTTTGCTATTGCTGGCCACAAGGAACGTAGGCTGTGTCACTTCACAGCACTATTATTGGCAGGCAATACTCCACCGCTTCACAGTTAGGCGTTTCGTGGCAGTTCACCAGGTTGACCATGGGCCAGTGTCTAAGGACAGGAATTCGCGTTTGCGGTGGTCAGGTGACCATTTGTCCTGTAGCCATCGAGTGAGGAACACTTGATTGTTACGGGATGTTTGATGGCACAAGTGTTTGAGAAACACTTGTGGGCGTCATTGTGCCGTGTTCGGTGTGCCGTTACCGTGTATGGTGTGTGTAGGGCGGCGAGGTCGGGGGCGGGGTCGGTGTGGGGGATGGATGGGGAGGGGTAGGTAGGGGTGGTGGTTTGGGGGGGAGTTGGTAGGGGAGGGGTTGGTAAGGGGGGTTTGTGGTTGGTCCTCCGTGTCAGTTTAGTCTCAGTTAGAGTTTGGAGTGGTTGGTCTGTCTTGCAGTCGTCTCGAGTCTGAGTTGTAGTAGTAGTCTTCGCTCCACTGCGGTGGTGTTGACGTCGAAGCGACCTTGTGACAGGTGTTTCCGCACGGCCGCCGGCCGGCGGCCATGTTTTACTACGCTTACGGGCGCCGGGCGGCTCCCCCGGCCCGCGCCGATCCCGCTTCCGGCGTGCCGCCGGCCCCCAACCGGGGCGGCCCACAGCGAGCGGTGACCCGCCAGTCCTCGCTGTAGTAGGTGCAGTCTGAGCGTGCCATATCATCTTGTCTTCGTCGTATTGTGATCTTGTCGGCGCCCCGTAACTCGTTATCCTAACACATATTTATATAGCGAGGTCAAATCTTCTCACTTCACCACTTCCATCCGTGAGTGAGCCTGGCTTGGTCGTGGAACCAGGGATAGAGCAGCCGCATGGTTGGAGAGACCTAGGAGGGGGGGGGGGTCATAAGAGTAATGGACGGACATTGGAGTTGGAAATGCGTCCGTCACCGGGCCTCGTCCAGCTTCGGGGCCCTCTTAAGTGTTAAAGTCCCCGCTTGTTTCCCTCCATGTCATCCATTTGCATGCTCCCACGGGTCACCGGACTGGCAAATTGAGGGCCTAGGTAATTATCCTGGGTCAAATTTTGACAACGATGGGTTTCTGACAGCTGCATGCACACATCGGGCCCCAAACAGCCCCCACTGGTCCTTAAGTACCCTTAGCTAGGTCATGTACACTCACATGCATTCCCATTAATTCCGAACGTTCGCTCCATTAATGACACATGTAAATGTTTGGCCCGCGATTTCCCTTCCAGTGGTATGTGCGCATTCAGCGAGTCTTACTTCCTCAGACCGTTGCTTAGGGCTTTCTAGCCCAAAGTTAAATGTGAGTTACCCGTGCTTAGGTCCACAACTGTGACCGGCTGACGCGACACTGTTGGTTGGGAATGATATACTATTTACTTTACTGCCTTCAAGGCTCGATGACACTGGGCTGCGATATTCCGTTAGTTTCTGATGGTCTTATGCTGGGCTTGAGTAATAATGGCCGACCTACCTACAATTAAAGGAGTCAACGCCTAGCCAGGACTTTTATGCTCCAACTTGCGATTTGGCGGGCACCCCCACAGGTGGTCCTGGGCCACAAATCGGTCGGGATGGCCCCCTATCGTCTTTCTACCCTATCCTGCCCGGGGTCATGGTCGGGAGACCCTCAAATCCCCTGCCTGTCCTATCCTTGGGGGCTTACGGAACGCCAAACTTCATCTCCCCTGTCTGTGCCTTAATCGAGAGGCCCAGGCTTGCTGGAATAGCTGAGACGGGAAAGGAATACCGACCTAGCCGTTTTTGGCGTTTACCTAACTGTGCGCACAGATTCATCCCGACCCAAAATTGGGTGCCGCTGCCTGCGAGCTTACCCATTTGGATCCCGTCGGATCTGACCACCCTCGGGATGCCCTTCCGCGCTCTGGGATCACCAGGCCGGAGAATTTTTGCGGCCTAGAATTTCTCAAGTGAACCAGCTGCCTTGTTAATTTTCCAGTCTTTCCGGCACGCTTTCCCAGGGGTTCAACCAACAGTGTTTCGTCATTTTCTCGTCTTCTATCAGCCCTCCTCCGTCTCCTCGGAAGAGAAGAGGGCGGAGGCTCACGTTTGGGCCCATGGAAGTTATCGCCCGTGGAATAGCGGCTTGTAGGCCGTCTCCTCGCTAAAATGCGTTATTTGTCTCACGTTTTTCCGTCACAGACGGCAGTCAGGTTCGTCCTGTCCTGTCTTGCCGGCTAGCTTTACATTAAGTAACTGACGAACCCGGAATTAATTCCCTGCTAAATCCCTCATTCGCACCAAGTACGTTTGGTCACTTCATGGTCAGTGCACTGTTCTATTACCCCGTACCATTTAAAGCTTTAAAGGAAGTCTCGTATACACGTGGTGCTATGGTTTAGTGACCCAGTGTCCTGAAAGTATTTGCCATTCTTCGCTCCCATGAGACCAAGCGGGTCGCCGCCTGTACTGGAACCCGTGATACTTTTCTGCGTGAAGGAAGAATGATAACCTGACCCCTGTAATTCGCTTTTTCCAGGCCCGTTTAAAGCTTACCCTTATGTGAATAATTGCCTGCACTGTCACGTTGCGCTGGTCTCTACGTCGGAAGTGCCCGGAAGTTTCGTGAGCTTGGGAGGATGAATGTTCGTGACTCAAAGCTGAGTGAGTATGGAAGGAATGCACGTCGTTTAACGCCTGATTGCTATTTCATTCTTGATAAATGCTTGGCCTGTGTAACATCCGCTATTTCAGTTTCGGTGTGGACATTTTCTCAGTGCCAACGGTTTAGTGTAATCTAAAACGAAATTGTGCGTCGGAGTTATTCCACATTTTTCTACCGTTTACGTTTTCCAACTAGGAAACACGAGCGTGAAGAACACTGTGCTGCTTACACACCCGTACTTATTCTAAGTTACTCGACATGTAGCATGAACGAATCTTGTGCGGTTACTCTTGTAATTTGTCATTTTACGATATTCTAAGCACCGGAAATGTTTGATGTACATTCTTGCCAAAGGTAATCCATAGGTGTCGGATTGAACCAACTTCTGATGTTGCCCACTAATATGCATAGGCAGAACATTTGTTTTATGGATACCCTGCATTTCAATTTCATGGACATGGCGTTAGACCAGAGGGGATCAATACCAATAGCCGTGATATCCATGTTGAATATGCACATGAAGGATCGTTTACTTGAGGCCTGATGTACAACATTGTCCCGCCAGAGGCTATAAATCTGCACACACACATGTTTTTCAGCATACCCGCAATGACGGTAACTGGCTGCTCCGTCGAAATGTGGGTTAGTAGTGCGAATACGGTTTACCACTTATGGGATCTAACGTTACGTTCAGTCAAGGGTGACATCAAGACCCTCATAAACCCGCCGGAACCAAACCCATTGTCTGGTGGAATATGATGCAAATTACAATGTCTTTGCAGGTAAACGCACTGGAAAGGCAGGTCTCTGATAAACAAAATGTCCATGTCATGCGATACTCCCGTTCGCTACTGACTATTCGGGTTAACGGTAATGGTCTGTTCCCTCCACAAGGGTTAATGAACCCTTGACCCGACGGCACCGGCCAAGCTGCCTGTTTGAAGGGAAACAGGTGTTGACGTTTGATTCTGGGGCGAGCGAGGGGGGGGGGGGGGGGGGGGGGGGGGGGGGGGGGGGAGGGGGGGAGGGGGGGAGGGGGAGGGGGGGAGGGGGGGGGGGGGGGGGGGGGGGGGGGAGGGAGAGAGAGAGAAAAAAAGAAAAAAAAAGAAGGGGAAGAAAAGGAAAAGAGAGAGAGAGAGAGAGAGAGAGAGAGAGAGAGAGAGAGAGAGAGAGAAAGAGAGAGAAAGAGAGAGAACAGAAGGGGCAGAGCGACAGTGGGGAAAGAGGTATTCCCACCTTGTCGGTTTGCACATCTTATCCGCTGAGTAACGTGGGGTCCCAGCGGATCTACGTTACTTTCATTCTCCCATGGAAAGAAGGGGGTTTATTTGACTGCAGTGAGCCAGAAGAAATGCCCTCTTCACTAACGTCTTCCCGGAACCAGTGGTTCCTCAGTCACTTAAACTCTTATCAGTTATGTGTGTGCGTGGTTATGTATTCTTTTCCTTCCATTCAGAGTATAAGCATTCATGTATAGTAAAACATTCGTGTATCATCCACACCAACCTTAAACACCATGCATGTCTAAACGATATAACATTCAGGTTTCCCCCCACCAACCCTAAAAACTATGCTCCATAAGAACCTTATTTGCCACAATTCGCTCCTCCATTTTTACCCTTCCCGGGGCAGACGGCTACCCATATCCCACCGCTGGCTGGGGCCATCATATATGCAAAACGACCGGTGACGGACGGGTCACATTTTTGGGCATGATGGTTCACGGGATACATTGCCACTCCTTGCTCCAGTTCACTCACATGCCGCGCTGTCAGCTTCGTTCTCGCTGTCTGGCAGGGGTGACCGTGTCGATCGAACGCGAGCGAAGTTCACCGTTTCCTCACAATCATTCCACTCGCGAGCGACTCCCGAACGATTCCGTTGAATGTTCTCTCCTCCGGCGACTGCCTTGGGTGGTCCACCTCCGGCGGCTGCCTCGGGTGGTCCGCCTGCGGCGGCTTCCTCGGGTGGTGTGTCTGCGATGACTGCCTTGGGTGATGTGTCCCGACTCCTTGGATGATGTGTCCCGACGGGGTGGCCCTTATAAATGGCGCGGCCGGCCCCAGATATCAGCAACGCACGTCAGGCTCTTTGTGCTCCGTGGCCTGGCTGGTGGCTGATGGTGCCGGCTGGTGACGCTGGTGACGCTGGTGACTGGTGATTGGTGACTGGTGACTGCCGACTGCCGACTGCCGACCGCTGATTGGCGGTTGGCAGTTGGCAGTTCCTGAGCGTCTCGATGCGTGGTAGGCTGTTGAGGCGCTTTGGGTAGCTGGGCGGAAGTCACTCTTTGCATTTTCGGCAGCTTCAAGTGGCCGCTATTGGCAGTGTGTGGGCGTATCGGCGACGAGTAGGCTTCGTGTTTGCGCTGGCTTTTCAAAAATTTATCCGCACCTACCACGGGTTTCCGGTCGCCGCGGCGGGATATCTCGTGTCGGGCCGCCGCATGGCGACTGCATGAAACGCCGTGTTGAAAATGTAAGCCGTCTTACATGTGCCGTTGCTCTGTATGGTGCGCCGTTACTGTGTGCGGTGTGCTGTGACCGTGTTCTGTGTGCACTGATTGTGTTCGATGTGGCGTGACTGTGTTCCATGTGGCGTAACAGCGTTCGGTGTGCCGTGACAGTGTTCGATATGCCGTGTTCAGTGTGTTGTGACAGTGTTCGATGTGCCGTGTTCAGTGTGTTGTGACCGTGTTCGGTGTGCCGTGACAGTGTTCGGTGTGCCGTGTTAAGTGTGCCGTGACAGTGTTCGGTGTGCCGTGACAGTGTGCCGTGGCAGTGTTCGGTGTGCCGTGTTCAGTGTGTTATGACCGTGTTCGATGTGCCGTGTTCAGTGTGTTCTGACAGTGTTCGGTGCGCCATGACAGTGTTCGGTGTACCATGACAGTGTTCGATGTGCCGTGTTCAGTGTGTTGTGACCGTGTTCGATGTGCCGTGTTCAGTGTGTTGTGACCGTGTTCGGTGTGCCGTGTTCAGTGTGTTCTGACAGTGTTCGGTGCGCCATGACAGTGTTCGGTGTACCATGACAGTGTTCGATGTGCCGTGTTCAGTGTGTTGTGACCGTGTTCGATGTGCCGTGTTCAGTGTGTTATGACCGTGTTCGATGTGCCGTGTTCAGTGTGTTCTGACAGTGTTCGGTGTGCCATGACAGTGTTCGGTGTACCATGACAGTGTTCGATGTGCCGTGTTCAGTGTGTTATGACCGTGTTCGATGTGCCGTGTTCAGTGTGTTCTGACAGTGTTCGGTGCGCCATGACAGTGTTCGGTGTACCATGACAGTGTTCGATGTGCCGTGTTCAGTGTGTTGTGACAGTGTTCGATGTGCCGTGTTCAGTGTGTTATGACCGTGTTCGATGTGCCGTGTTCAGTGTGTTGTGACCGTGTTCGGTGCGCCATGACAGTGTTCGGTGTACCATGACAGTGTTCGATGTGCCGTGTTCAGTGTGTTATGACCGTGTTCGATGTGCCGTGTTCAGTGTGTTCTGACAGTGTTCGGTGCGCCATGACAGTGTTCGGTGTACCATGACAGTGTTCGGTGTGCCGTGTTCAGTGTGTTGTGACCGTGTTCGGTGTGCCGTGACAGTGTTCGGTGTGCCGTGTTCAGTGTGCCGTGACAGTGTTCGGTGTGCCGTGTTAAGTGTGCCGTGACAGTGTTCGGTGTGCCGTGACAGTGTGCCGTGGCAGTGTTCGGTGTGCCGTGTTCAGTGTGTTATGACCGTGTTCGATGTGCCGTGTTCAGTGTGTTCTGACAGTGTTCGGTGCGCCATGACAGTGTTCGGTGTACCATGACAGTGTTCGATGTGCCGTGTTCAGTGTGTTGTGACCGTGTTCGATGTGCCGTGTTCAGTGTGCCGTGTTCAGTGTGTTGTGACCGTGTTCGGTGTGCGTGACAGTGTTCGGTGTGCCGTGCTAAGTGTGCCGTGACAGTGTTCGGTGTGCCGTGACGGTGTTCGGTATGCCGTGACCGTGTTCGGTGTGCCGTGTTCAGTGTGCCGTGTTCGGTGTGCCGTGTTCAGTGTGCCGTGACAGCGTTCGGTGTGCTCCAGCGGCCATCCACCTGCTGACGTCCATCAGCTCGGGTCTGACGGCGCCACCGGCGCGGCCCGTGGACGTCGCCGCCACCCGACCCAACTGGACGGAGCTCTGGCACACGCGCCACATCGACACCTTCAACTTCTGGTTCCTGCAGACAGGTGAGGCCCACACTGCGACCGTCGAGGCGAAGAACACTGACGGCTGCGCGATAGACAGCACAGCGGCAAGCTGTGGGAGATCTTATATGAGAGACTAGATGCTGACTGCCGGTGATAATTAAGAAGCGTAAGGCCGCCCAAGCTAACTGGAAAGATCAGGCGTTGCCGAAATCAATTGGTCACTAAAGTACTCTACAGTACTCGAAATATTTCTCACGTCAGACGCGGTTGTTGTTTTTCTTCTGGTTATTGCATTTAATCCTGCCGGTTTCAGGCGCGCGCAATAAAGAAATGCTTCCTGAAACCACCTTGAGTTGCGCATTATTTCGGCATTGATGGGTGGTGATACACATTTACGACTATTTCTTGGTTTTCAGTGCTTGTAATTCTCCAAGTTTGCACCTTTCACAAGTTATAAGATGCATTTGGTCGTTCATTTCAGATTATCTTAGTGCCAGCTGATTAATGGGTGTAAATGTATACCACTATGCATGCTATTGTAACATCGTGGCCAGTTCAGAGATGAGTGCTGAAGCAATCCATTAAATGCATCATGCTTAGACTATGCTTAGACACGATGAGAATTTACACCGTTGGATGCTTTACTGGCGATGTCGTGCGTGCAGCTAGAACATAACAGTTACAGGTAACCAACCAAGCAACTCCACCACTAATGGAGGAATAGTGCATACATTACGATGCTGAGTGATTGCACCAAAGTACTCATGGAGAAATGGTGCATCAAATGGGCTGCTTGAGTGATAGCACCAATAAATGTACAATAGAAACAACTGAAGCTTATGCCATGACAGGTGATAGGCTCGAGGATCTTACAGCAACTACAGAAGCTGTAGAAAAGCAGTTGCAGAATATAAAACCTAATAAAGCTTCTGGACCAGATGATGTATATGCTAGGGTCTTAGTAGAGTGTGCTAAAGCTTTAGCAGTTCCTCTAGGTATGATTTTCAGGCGGTCTATGGAATATTCTGAAGTGCCTGAAGATTGGAAAAATGCAAACGTAGTAACAATTTAAAAAAAAAGGAAGTATGAAGTGTGTGGGAAACTACAGGCCAGTCAGTTTGACCTCAATAGTTTGCAAGGTACTAGAAAATCTGGTTAAACAGAATGTTCAGATTCATCTTGATAGGCACAACCTTTTAAGGGATACTCAACATGGATTTCGATCTCGAAGGTCTTGTTTAGCTAACCTATTTGAGTTCATGGAGTATGCTGCTAAAGAAGTAGACAATCAAAGCAGGATGGATGTTGTGTACTTGGGCTTTAGCAAAGCTTTTGATAAGGTTCCACATGGGAGGCTAATTCATCAACTACAGCAACATGGGATTGTTGGAAAAGTTATAGGTTGGATTGAAGCATGGTTGAGGGGAAGGAAATGAAGGGTAGTGTTAAATGGATGTAAATCTGATTGGAAGGATGTTCTGAGTGGAGTACCACAGGGCTCTGTTCTAGGGCCAATTCTCTTTATCATCTTTGTTAATAACATTGAGGTAGGGCTGATGAATAGAGTGTACAATGACATTAAGCTGGTAGGAGTGGCAAACAGTAGTGATCAATCTAGTAATATTCAACTAGACTTGGAGGACCTAAAAATGTATGCTGATCAATGGCAGATGTCTTTCAACTATGATAAGTGTAAGGCTATGCATCTGGGGTCTGGAGGTGAGACTTTCAGATATACAATGGGAGGGATGGAACTAGATCTTATTGAAGAGGAAAGGGACTTAGGTGTGTTGTTTTTAAAAGACCTTAAAGCAGAATATCAATGTATCTCATCTAGGAACAGGACACTCAGAATGCTGGGACTCATTAATAGTGTGTGATATATAAGAGCAAGGAAGTCACGAAAAAAGCTGTGCTTAACATATGTGCGATGGCACTTGAAATATTCTGTACAAGCATGGAGCCCTTGCGTATAAAAAGATATAGATATGCTAAAAAGAGTGCAGCGCAAAGCAACTAGACTCATCAGTGGAATAGGTAACTTAGAATATGGAGAAAGGCTTGTGACATTAGATATGTACTCACTCAAGTATAGGAGATTAAGGGGGACATGATTGAAATGTACAAAATTGTTCAAGGACTAGATCAGATCAATTTGAATGACGTTCTTCAGTTTAGAGTATCACATAGGGGTTATCAATTCAGGTTAGACAAGTTGATGTGTAGGACAGTTAAGCGACAACAGGTCTGCAGTCAAAGGGTTGTTGATCAGTGGAATAGGCTGCCTGCTGAATTTGTGGGGAGTTCCGCATTGAATGTATTTAAAAGTAGGGTCGACACATTTTTTAGACAGGAAAATCTGGTTTTTCAGTTATAATTTGTGATGGATGGGGTGAGATTTATGCTAAGTAAGTGTGCATGGCACAGACCCCTTTAAGCAGGCATGGATGCAGTTTGAAAATTATTGGTAAGGCATTCAATCCACATGTGTTAAGAGGGATCAAGGGAATAGGGCTGGATAGCTAGGGTAGATAGGCATTGATGGGTATGTGGGATGTTGGTGGATGGTTTCTTTAGGATGTGGTGATGGCTGGGGTGGGTCTTTTTACCAGGCTTATGGTATCTTCCATTTACAGACTTAACTGCATGGGCCCTTGGGTCTCGTATTAAGACTGAACACTTTGCAACTTTATGTAGGGTGTACCTAGCAGTGGATTCAGCACCTTCCTTCGGGATGTGATACTGATGAGATTGGCTATGGTAGCACAATGGGCATGATTGGAGGAGTTTGTAATTGTTGAGGAGGGTATTATGCAATATCAAGTGAATGGTGCTAGATAGGCTGGGATATATAGCTCCATAGGAACTTGAGATAATGGATTGATTGGGGTGAGAGCATGTACTTTTCTAGTATCTTTTCTAGACAGGCTTAACCCAGATGGGCCCTTGTGGCTCTTATTAAGCCTTAACACTTTATGACTTTATTTAAGGTGCTGATGGAGAAATGGTGCATACAATCGTATGATTGAGTGATTGCAGCAGTGCATCCAAATTCATCTCCGGTTGGGCCTATGATGTTGGTATACTTTTCAGTATTTGATTAAATATCTGAATGAGTGTAATATTTTGCACGTAAAATTTGAATGCACAGTGTAAGTTTTGTCCTGTGCAGTGCTGAACAGTAATCACAGTCCTCAAGCTTAATGAGCTTATTACTTCCTGCATCTTTTGTGTGATGGATCCCTGTGGAACAATGGATATGAACGATTGAAGGCAAATTAAACACAATATTTCATTCAGGATCAAAGCATGATGCTTCCAGGTCTGTGCTGTTTTCCACCGAAATTTCTGGTTTTAAACGAATTGAATTGTATTCGTCAACGCACCCGCCTCGCTACCGCGATGTTGAAATTTGCCGGATCGCTGATCGGATGGTTAGCAACACGGACTCTAGATTCGAATCAGGAGGGGGGGGATGGGTAGCAAATTGAACTCATCCCGCACAGCGATGGTTAACCTTCCCCTCTATTTGTACATGGTTCCTGTTCGACAGGTTCAGGACCAGTGTCAGTTATGAGTGGGGTGTCTGTGGAAACTGAGTGGAGTCTGAGTTGTACGTGTGTCAGACTTGTGAGGGACCTGTGCGAGACCTGAGTGAGACCTAATTGGAGTCTGAATGGAACCCGATCCGGATCTGTGCAGACTCTGGGACCGGGCAGGATCTATTTGGGACCAGTGTTAGGCTCGTAGGGCCTGAGTGGAACCTGTGTGGGATTTCAGTGGAACCTGTGAGAGCTCTGTGGGATCCGCGTGAGACCTAAGTGGGGCCGACGCGGGTTTCGAGTAGAAGCTGTGTGGAAGCTGTGTGGGACAATTGTGGAGCATGTGTGTGACCCATGTGGAGGATGTGTGGGACCTGTGTGGTACCTGAGTGAGACCTGTGCCGGTATCATGACTCGTGGGCCGGTCGACTGCAGGGGTGCGACTAGGCCGGTCATCGTGGCCGGCCGGCCTCACGTCACGTGTCTCGTGGGCCGGTCATCGTGGCCGGCCGGCCGCACTTCACGCGCTGGTCGGCGGTTTCGTCATCCGGTATTGTTGCGGTGGCACGTGACCGAGTGTAAATTACAGCCGCTGTCGCCCTGCACCCGGTCCCGTCACACGCACGACACGTGGAGCGGCCTCACCGTCGCCGGTACTCGGCAGTTGCTGGGGTTTGGGGGCGGGTGTGTGATCGGAACTCCTCTCCGAGCCCGAATCCCTGGTAACGAGATCCGAGTTGGGCCTGCAGATCCGACTGGGCCATGGCCAAGGGATCGGAGCACCACTCGCTCTGTATTGTACGGCTGTGCCGGCGTGTTTTCGGCACAATGCTGCTGCACACAACCAAACCGAATATCGGGCTTACATTTATGGGCTTGCGTTTATGTATGGGCTTATATTTGTGGTCTGTTGGGTTGCACCGTTGTATCCTGGAAGGCTGTATCTATTGTTTAATGCATACAAGTGTATTTCTTGATTAACTCGCGTCAAACAGCATACATATGAAACTAACCGTCCTTTCCACAAAATCGCCTTACATATTCCGAATTGTGGGTCACTTATCTGTTGTGGTGTGTACGTACCATTACAGGAACTGGCTCAATATGCTTGAGGGTTACAAATGAATGAACTTGGTAAAAAATCAATGTAATGCGTGTTAGGTAACGGAGCCGAAGCTGACCGCGGCTATCGTTAAATGGCATGATTGAGATTTAGCTCAGGCACAATATCTTACCTTGGGCATGGACCTGGCGACGGGGGATCATCCTATGGTCTCCCTTTGGGGAGGGACCTGGGGACAGGGGATCAGCCTATGTGTTTACGTCCGACTGTGGCTGTGGCTACAGAAGTGGTGTTTGCTGACTGTTGGCACCTGTGACGAGCGACTAGTGAGGGCACGGCTCGAGCGAGTCTACTCCCGATCTATCCGACCGTCATACCGTTTGAAGCATCGCGATTGTTCTGTTCGTTATAGCGTGAGCTTCCGGCAGTCATAGTTAGGTCATAACTTCCGGTCATAGGTCATAACTTCCGGCCAACATAGTCATAACTTCCGGCAGTCATAATTAGGTCTGCTCTTCGACCTTTTTCAACCACAAAATTTCCTCTGACGTGCTCGTTTTCTTCGTTCAAAGAAGAGCTGTTGTAGCGGCACTTTCGTGCCGGGTCAATATAGGTGGCACTGCACGCCGTGCGCGTCACCTATGTTGACCGTGACGGCATAACGCCATTTTGTGCCGACGACAGTATGATGCGTGGTCATGTCTCCGTCTCAGCGCTCCGGAATTTCCCCACACTCTGTAACGCGGGGCAGCCAATTTCCCCCCCCCCCCCCCCACACACAACTTTTTTTCCCAGCAAAATAGAGATGTGGTAAGCGGCGTGGTGTAGCTCCGCCCTTGAACTCATGAGTTATGGGAAATATTTGTATGCACCTCTTTCAGCTGACCTTCCATGTGAATTCAAGCAGGTCGATATCGGGATGCATTCATTCACCCGGTCTTCGCCGTCATTTTCGGACCCTGTTCGTAAATAATGGGATATCGTCCTTCAGTATGGAATATGTGCAAACTGAAGACTTAATCTGACACGTTGATACGTGCAAAGCTCAAGGTCACCAATACAATCTAGGTCAACCACTTGGAAATATGTGTTGAGTTGTTGAAGCGGGCGATTTTCGAAGCAGATGGCTTTCTAGAAAGCGTAATGAGTGGCAGCAAAGCAGATCCAAATGCTTCCCACTTTCTGTGATCATTTTGGCAACATGTAGTCCTGGAAAATAATTTTACCCCAAAATAAACAATTTGATGTTTTGAGATCGATTTTGTCACCAATACGATCCAGGTCAACCACTTGGAAATATGTGTTGAGTTGTTGAAGCGGGCGATTTTCGAAGCAGATGGCTTTCAAGAAAGCGTACTGAGTGGCAGTAAAGCAGATCCAAATGCTTCCCACTTTCTGTGATAATTTTGGCAACATGTAAACCTAGAAAATAATTTTACCCCAAGGTAAACAATTTTATATTTTGAGATCGATTTTGGAGACCCTGAGCATATCAGAAATGAAATCGCTGCCATGCAACGTTAATGTTTGGCCATTTTGACTGAACAATAGTCGATATCTTAGCCTCCAGGGCGCCTTGGATGAATCCTCAGTATGTTTTAGATCACATCTCAGTGACCTGACCTGACATTTATTTTAAAATTAGAACACTATTAGAGGCGGAAATTTGTCATGACATGTATTCCGGGTGTTGGAAATTGTCCCCTAGTTACATAATAATACCCAAAAGCAGTTTCATGTTTTGTCTCCATTGACCTGGTGATTTGACCTGTTGTCATGTTGTGTATTTTTGCACTTTTCATTGATCATTTGTGTGCACACTCAGCCTTCACTTGTGGCTGTATCTTGTGCAGTTTGTTGATGTCAAATGTTTAAATGGACATAACAAACGCATTGGGACGGGGTCGTCACCGGTCTGGTCTGCCTTAGCGCCGGAACCTTAACAGACCAGAACTATATTCTGTATGCAACGTATTCTCATCCGTTGTCAGAAGGTCAAGATTTCAAAGCGACATCTTGATTGGTTCAGGAGCTATGGGAAAAACTCAGGTGTTGGGGTCAAATTTAAAGAGTTAAAGTTAACTACAGATGTGGCAGACTAAGGCTGATCTGCCATCTTCCACCCGTGAAAGTGATAGTGCTGTTGATTCTGGTGGTGGTGGGGATACTGGCAGCATTGTTGGATCATATTGGCTATGCTGGCGATACTGATGACTCGGTCGATACTGGCCATGCTGCTGTTGGCATGATGTGCGGTGGCCATGCTGTGTACCACGCCCAGTCACGGTTGTCCTCCCCACCAGCGTCTACCAAATGTCACCTATCCATGGCCGTCGCCCGTCTATCCTCCTCCCGAGACGTTCGCCACCAGCGACCCTCTCCCGACGGTGAAGCCCCGTCCGTGGCGACAGAGCCGTGTGCACTGCACGGCACTCGCGCTGACCGTCTGGCCCTGTGTGTGGGTGACAGAAGTGGCAGAGGAGGCGGACCCAGACGCGCCGTTAGCGCTGGCCGCACCAGCGGCCGGTGCGGCCGGCGCCCCGCAGCAGGAGGAGCTCATCTTCAAGGCGCGTGCGCTCAGCGTCACCGTCGAACAGGTGGTGGGCGCTCGCAACGTGCCGCTGGTGCTGCTCGACGCTGCCCTCGAGGCACAGCTGAAAAACTGGAGCTCCAAGGTGAGCGTCGATACTCTTATGGTGATTTGTGGTAGAATCGTGATATTGATTAGTGATAGAAACTGGGGATATATTGTCAGTGCCTTCTGTTGCAGTGTCGTCGCGTTTGCCTTGCAGTATTTATTGCAGTCAGCTAGTGATGTACTGGTGCTGATATGCGAGTTACGGGAGATGCACTTGCCGTTCCGCCGCGCGCACTCGGCTAAGACGGGGATGGTCCATGATCGCGCTAGTAGAGTGGTCAGTTTTGAGGGTTGATGTGATGTGATGCGAGGCGGCCTTATTTAACTCCGGACTTTATGCCATACTGCGCAAAAGCATACATGATAAAGGGTATTTATTGATCCCGGATGGTAATTTGGTGATAATGTCTGCATTTATTGTATTAATAGCAAATACTCCAAACAGTTTTTTCCCATTAATAAACTAGGGTTTGCAAAGTTAAGTGCAATACTCACACCAATAAGCATATTGTGCTCTTAATGACATGTCTTTTTATATGATCACTAAAGAACTTTCCTGAGATAGAGAAGGTTCTTTTTATAGACCATTTCTGCGCTCTATATGACCTTTGCCAGACCTTCTGTTCACACAACATCATTGTGCCGCTGCCACATGATCCGATAATATTAGTAGCTGGCTTCCCCGAATTGGATGGACAGTGGCGCGGAGCGAATAATAGTTTTCCACTGTATCTCTAATTTTCATAAATCGTTTTCCACTTTTTACCACTCCAAAAATTGAACATGTGAGTTCAAACCGTCAACCCTTGTTGACATGTATCCTCACTTCTCAGATTCCGATGTATTGTCAAGTCATGCGGATATATCCACCATTGTTTTCCATAGCATTTGAAGTTCACAAAACTAGTCATTTTTAAGATTAGGAAAACTAGGATTTGAAAACAAATATTTCAGGATGTAAACACTTGCTACGCTTAGTACAAGTATACGAGTATAATATACTCGTATATTATGAAATTTCATTTATTTCCCGTAGTTGTGTATATCCATCAATCTTTTGTACAAACTGGAAGTGCAACTTACATAGCATCATCGATGAATATGCTAACTGTCAATGAATTGCACGGACCTGTGTTGTAGGCAATTACATATTTGTGTGCAAGCACGAGTCAGATACACACAAGGGAGATACACTGTGACTGCTGAGCAACAGCTACACAATCAACTAGGGGACGAGTGGTCTGGGGGTAAGATGCTCGTCTCACAATCGAAAGGTTGTGGGTTCGAGTCTCACCTGTCGCTACTCTTCGCCCGCGACCAATCGGCGTGAGAGATTGGCGACGCTATATGACTCAACGGTCGACGTGTCGTAAAAACCAATAACCAACCAATACCCAATCAACTATGCCAGAACGTCACACGGTTCCTATTTACTAAGTATATGCCAAGGATATGCAGGATAAATAGGCCACAATGCACTCCACCACGGTAAGGATGCCGACATCCTCTTTATGGGTAATTGAAGGTAGATGCACGGCCGTCGCCACGGGTTTTGGAAGAGAGTGGAAGAGTTTTTAAGTGGATTTTCTCCATAGAACACCACGTGCGTAATGTTAAATTTCACCGAGTTTGGGAGGACGCAACCTACCATACCCGGTTTCGCCGCCAACAGGTTGATGCATAGCTAAATCATAGCATAGCTAGAAGGGTGCGGTTAAAACGGGCAGTTTTGCTCCATAAAATTCGTGGCCATGTCACTGCTAAGCCAGCTAGGAAAACCCCAGGACGGCCGAATAGGTCCCTAGAGCGAAGGAGGTCTCAGGATAGAGGAGGTCCCGGGATGCAAGAGGAGCTCTCAAGGAGTGGTAAGTAAGCCTCCAAAACGGGTAACCAGGCCTCAGAAAATGGGAGCAGTTCTTAAGAAGGTGGAAGAGGAGCTCTCGTTCTTAAGACGAGAGAAGAAGGTGGAATACGAGAGGAGGTCCCGAAGATGCAATAATAGACTTCCCTAGCACTGCTTCCCCAAGACGCAATAGGAGGCTCCCCTAAGACTGCTTCCCCCTGCTTAAAAGTTTGGGGATTCAGAACCCCTAGATGGGGGTTCTGATCGTGACTTGATGTATCACTGAATGTATATATCGATATTGTGGCAGCATAGTCAGGATTGAAGAAAACCTGCCCAAGAATTGCTAGGAAACCTGCATCCTACCCAGCTTTGATGCATCATTCCTGCTATGCCCCAAATAGTACGTTATACTTAGCTTCATAGTAATTCAGTATGCATAAACAAAGTGCAGTATTCCGGTGACTATCCTCCCGACATCGGTACCATCATGTCGTTCATTTATCATATTTTCACCTGAATTTTACATTCGTGTACCAACTTTACAGGGATAATTTTCCGCCCCGGCACTTTGACATGAATGACTTTGGAACACTGGTCTGTCATGTGGTGACGTGCCTGCTAGCCATTGGTGTTTCTGATGGTGCGGTTGGTAACTGTTAGAGGGTATGTCAGTCATCAAGGTGTCTGTCATGCGATGATGTGTGTGCCAGCGATTGGCCTGAGCATGTGTCTGTCAGCCGTTGGTACATGTGTGCCGTGACGGCTGTCCTGTGTCTACCAGCCGTCGGTGCGTGTGTGCCGTGACGGCTGTCACGTATCTGCCAGCTGTCCGTGCGTGTGTGCCGTGACGGCTGTCACGTATCTGCCAGCCGTCGGTGCGTGTGTGCCGTGACGGCTGTCACTTGTCTGTCAGCCGTTGGTGTGTGTGTGCCGTGATGGCTGTCACGTATCTGCCAGCCGTCGGTGCGTGTGTGCCGTGACGGCCGTCCGTGCCGGCAGCTGGTGATGGAGTCATCGTTGACGCTGGAGCTGGGCTACTACAACAGTCGGCTGGCCGCCTGGGAGCCGATCATCGAGTGCGTGGAGCGCCGTGATGCCGGCATGGTGTCGTTCTCGCCGTGGCAGCTGCACATGAAGGTGAGGCCAGACACTGCGCTGTCGTCGCATGGACGGCGTGTGCCGCTCAGTGGTCAGCGGACACTGAGCGGCACACATTGTGCCGCACCGTCGGTGTACGTCACGACACGCATTGTGCCGCACCGTCGGTGTACGTCACGACACGCATTGTGCCGCACCGTCGGTGTACGTCACGACACGCATTGTGCCGCACCGTCGGTGTACGTCACGACACGCATTGTGCCGCACCGTCGGTGTACGTCACGGCACGCATTGTGCCGCACCGTCGGTGTATGTCACGACACGCATTGTGCCGCACCGTCGGTGTACGTCACGACATGCATTGTGCCGCACCGTCGGTGTACGTCACGACACGCATTGTGCCGCACCGTCGGTGTACGTCACGACACGTATTGTGCCGCACCGTCTGTGTACGTCACGACACGTATTGTGCCGCTCCGTCGGTGTACGTCACGGCACGCATTGTGCCGCACCGTCGGTGTACGTCACGAAACGCATTGTGCCGCACCGTCGGTGTACGTCACGGCACGTATTGTGCCGCACCGTCGGTGTACGTCACGGCACACATTGTGCCTCACCGTCGGTGTACGTCACGGCACGTATTGTGCCGCACCGTCGGTGTACGTCACGACACGCATTGTGCCGCACCGTCGGTGTACGTCACGACACGCATTGTGCCGCACCGTCGGTGTACGTCACGACACGCATTGTGCCGCACCGTCGGTGTACGTCACGGCACGTATTGTGCCGCACCGTCGGTGTACGTCACGACACGCATTGTGCCGCACCGTCGGTGTACGTCACGACACGCATTGTGCCGCACCGTCGGTGTACGTCACGACACGCATTGTGCCGCACCGTCGGTGTACGTCACGACACGCATTGTGCCGCACCGTCGGTGTATGTCACGACACGCATTGTGCCGCACCGTCGGTGTACGTCACGACACGCATTGTGCCGCACCGTCGGTGTACGTCACGACACGTATTGTGTCGCACCGTCGGTGTACGTCACGACACGCATTGTGACGCACCGTCGGTGTACGTCACGACACGTATTGTGCCGCTCCGTCGGTGTACGTCACGGCACGCATTGTGCCGCACCGTCGGTGTACGTCACGCGGCCCATGGCATACGCCACACCGAAACTGCAAGCAGAACGTCAGGGTAGAAAAACGGCAGCCCATAGTTCTCACCATGGTTTGAGCATTGCACTGATGTGTGCTGAACCTAACTAACTATTTCGTCAAATTTGCAATGACAGAGTTCAATGTTCCTGATAGTCATGCGTCGAAGTTCTGAGCTGCTGCCTAGGTTGGAGCTGATATGTATGCAAACGCACTTGCGTTGAGTCCATTTACACGGGAAATGGAAAAATTCCTCCATTACACAAGCAATAATTATGGAACAGGTGGCATGGAAAACCACTTGTGTTGTTTCCTTGCATCACTTCGTATCGACTGTTTGCCATCGATCCTTACAGATCTTTTGGGCAATACAAAATTTATCGCTGACCGCTACTTTGGTCCCCATTAACCACCACTCCGGTCTTGACTGACCGCTACCCCGATCTCCACTGACTACTCCGATCTCCGCTGATCACTCCGGTCTCCGCCGACCACCATTCCGGTCTCCGCTGACAAGCGCCCGGGTGCCGTCGACAGGTGGAGAAGAACGACGACGTGGCGAACGTGACATCACCGCTGAGCCCGGCCTCAGTCAACTCCGACAACGGCTGCGATGTGCCCGTCTTCCAGCCACCCGTGATGAGTGTCAGCATCAGCACCAAGGTGGGTTGCCGCCGCCGCTCTGGTCTTCCACTCTAGTTACCTGGCCTGATGGGTCCTTCAATCTGGTTCTCCAGTTTGGTCCCCCGGTGTAGTTCCCTGGTGCCGTCCTCCGATCCGGCCACCTGATCTGGTTTATTGGCCAGGAGGCCTGTCGTCTGTGTCAGCCTCGTCGTCACGTGTCACTGACGCAGCGCTTTGGCGACGGCCATTCGGGGGCCGTTGTTTGTGCAGCGTCAGCGGCTGGGCTCACCGCGGCCGGCGGAACTGGGACACGCCTGGGGTTTGTGTCAGCATGGATGACATGCGACGTGGGTGGGTGCCACGTGAGTCACGTGCCACGTGAGTCACGTGTGACGTGTGTGACGCGCGACATGAGTGACGGCCGACACGAACACCTGTGACCTGGGCTGGGGCTTATTTTACCTTGCTGAAATTAATGAGCTGGACTAAGCTGGCCGTATGAACTAAAGGAAGACTTATCTTCCTTTGGCGGGTATGGCGTGAATGAGTGACGCTTATTTGTAACAAGAAACGCTAGACAACCGGTTGGGTAGGAAGTTTGTGAGGCGGTTAAACAAAACAGCTCAGGAGCTCCGGAGCGGAGAAAGTGTGGCAGATCTACGGAAAAGATAGTGGATCTTGAAACATGGACGGAGCGGGCATGACTAGGGCTAGTTGTGGTCGACGGATCGCGTCAGGCTCTGCCGGGCCGTGGTCTGAGCCGGCGTCTCGGCAGGACCCGCTGGAGCTGACGGTGACCAGGACGTGTCTGGACGTGCTGACGGAGCTGCAGCAGTCGCTGGCGGGCGCGCTGGAGCTGACGCCGCCGCCGGCCGGACAAACAGACGCCCACTACCTGGTCCGCAACCAGCTGGACCACAAGGCCGTGGTGGTCACCGGCGGCCGCTACACGGTCAGTCGCGGTCACGGTAGTCAACCAGCTGGACCACAAGGCCGTGGTGGTCACCGGCGGCCGCTACACGGTCAGTCGCGGTCACGGCCACGGTACTGTTACGGCGGTGACTGCACAGTCACGACACAGTCATGGCAGTTGCGGCACATTCACGACACAGTCATGGCGGTGACGGCACAGCTACGACACTCACGTCAGTGATGGCACAGTCACAACACGGCCACGTCAGTGACGGTACAGTCACAGCACTGTCACGGCAGTTACGGCACTGCCACGACACCGTTACAGAACGTTCATGGTGCAATCACGGCAGCCACTACATAGCCACAGCGAATACAGTACGCTCACGACAGCCACGGCATGGTGACAGCGAAGTCACTGTACTCACGACAGAGTCACAGCGCGGTCACGACAGCCACAACGCAGTCATTGCAGTCACGGAACAGTCACGACAGCCGTGGTATAGTCACGACAGCCGCAGAACACTCACGACAGCCATGGAACACTCATTACAGCCATTTTACAGTCACGACAGCCGTGGTACAGTCACGACAGCCACGAAATGCTAACGACAGCTACGGCGCAGTCAGTCACCTCCACAGCATAGTTACGGTCAGTCACAACAGTTACCCAAAGCTTGGTTTCAGGTCATTTCCAGGTTCAGGTTATGTGCTATGGTCACTCCGAGGTTACTTGGTGCGGTAATTATTTTCCGAGAGCTTAAATGTCATTTCGTTGGCTAATTTCTGGGTGTACTGCTGGCCGTGTCAAGATGAGGCTTGATTTGCCAATAGAAGACACTGCGTATGCTTCAATTGATATCGTTCTGTCGAACTCTTAGAATGTCATTCAGCTGATTATTCTGCTGTGCATTGGATGGTTACTGTCTACAGTCGTGACGCGGGTGGGTGTCTGCCACTATCAGTCTGGTCAGGTCGAGTCGTGCTGCCTCCTACACAGGTGCACGGCTCGGTAGTAGAGGATGTGCTGCTGGAGCCCGGGGCAGAAGTGCCGCTCATAAACCACGACCTGCCGAGTGCCTCGTCGACAACCACGGACGCCACCATCCATATCAAGGTCAGGAGGAGCGCACATCATGGTCGATGTCGAGGTCAGTGGGGGTGCCACGGTCTACGCCAAAGTCAGTGGGGGTCCCACGGTCCATGTGAAGGTCAGGAGGGGCCAGACATGTGTACGAAGCCGATTTCGGCTACCGGCATCGCGAAGTCGTTTTTCAGGACCTGACTTCGGCAACAGCCGTGTTTGAGGTGGGTGGGTGTATGTCTGAGCCGTGGGAAGGAGCGGCGCACGGCCAGGCCGGTCGGGCCGGGTGGGGACCAGCCACTGACCTCGTGGCCACGCCAGCTGCCGCTCAGACCCGCTGCGGCCGCCACCGTCTGTCGCCCGGCTACCGTGTGGCCTGCTGACTGTTTTGTGTTTGTTAAAGAGAATTGGCCGCTTAATGGCTCGTGTGGGCGCACGGTGGGCGGGGAGCCGACAGTCGATATGCTCGAAATGTCATCGATGTTCGACTCGCGGCACCAGTTTTAGCATTCATTTTCATTTCTGTATTAGGTGGTTCTCGACGCACTTTGTGCACGATCACGGCTAATGGTGCCGCCCACACTGTTTCGCCGGTGGACCGCGGGATTGGGAAATGTCCCGAGTGGTGCGAGTGTTGAACCCGGGACCCTTGGTACCCAGAGCTCAACACCTTAACCACTCGGCCGTCCCCGCCCCAGGCTCAGCATTCAGATATTTTGTACTAAATAGTATACATCGATTCGCTGCGTATTCATACGTAAGCATACACGTACTTGATGAGTTATTGCCCTTGTACGTATCATCAAGTCCAGTTTATGCTGATATATAAATATGAATTTATGAAGGGTATGAATCCGCTGTGGTGTTGGTGTCATTCTACTTCGCGAACACTTGTCCAGGTGCTTGTTTGTTATAATTTGTTTGTTTGTTTTTACTCTGACCTAAAGTTCAAGTTCCTGAGTCTAGCCTTGGGAACGCAATTTCTTCTCATGAGCCTGTAGCAGTAGAGGTTCGCCAAAGATAAATTCGAATAAGAACCACGCAGAAACATTGCGGTTTCTATCCTGTACTCGACCCCAGAAGCGAACGTCGCAATTTCATCGCAAATCTGATCGTCGCAATGCCATGATAACCGCATAAAGTTTTGGAAGTGATCGGCCACCTGCCTAATTGTGCTGATCGGTACAGCAACCGAAACTGGTGCGACAGCCACCGTGTTACCGTCACCTGCTCCTGGGTTGTCAACCCAGCCTCTGAGCAGGATCTGTGGCGAATGAGATGACCATGTGACAGTTGATGCGCATGGACGGTAACTTCGACTGACGGGCGTGGTCGTGTCTGTGTGATAGGTGCTCTGTGGCAGGTGCTATCTATTGCTGTAGCGTGCGACGAGTATGGCATAGGTTGTTGCGTGGCCGTAAAGTGGTGGGTGCATGTGTGTATGTGACATTCGTGCATTGATCTGTGTAGCCCATCCACGAGGTGGTCCTGGTGAGCCCAGTCGTGTCACAGAACACAGTTTAGTCAGCCTTAGGCAGATATATGAATATGGAACAGAGAATACATGGAATGCATTTTAAAATACACCAGTCACACAAAGCACGGCAAATGAGACAGGTTTCTGACTAATCTGTGTAACACATGAATGACAGATGAATAAGTGACGATTTTGAACAGTTATCTGTATGATCGTTATGTAACAGGCACTTGTGTAACGGTTGTGTGACCGGCGTTTGTGTGGCAGGGCGTGGATAGCTCAATGGTTAAGCTGAGCGTCTGGCATGCCAGATATACGGGGTTCCATTCCCCGCGATGGCCGCCCTTCCTGCCAGGGTGAGAGGCAGACGACGTCATATGACCTCAGCTGCGGAGCGCGCCGTAAACTCATAACCACTACTAGCACCATGCCTGCGTGGCGTTTGCATGACAGGTGTGTGGCGTTTGTGTGGCGGATGCCTGTGTGTATGAGCAACGAATGTCGTCCCTGGGATGTAGCCGTGTGACGATTGTGTAGCAGATGCCTGTGGTGTGACGGTTATATGACTTGTGTCTGTGTACAGTGACAGGTGCCTGTGTGCATTTGACAGGTGACGTCGCTGGGCTGAAGCTGTGTGACGGTTGTGTGAAAGGTGCATGTGCGCAAGTGTGACAGGTACCGTCGTTGGGCTACAGCTGTGTAACGAGTATGTGACAGGTATCTGTGTGACGGTTATGTGACAGGTGCCGTCGCTGGGATGGAGTGCGGACGTGCCAGTGACCCGGGCCGAAAGTCGCTTCTTCCGAGTACCGCAGCGCCGCACCAACGGCACCGACTCGTGGGGACTGATCGTCGATATACAGGCCTACTTCGACTCCAAGATCGTCACCGTGCGCAGCTGTGTGCAGGTCGGTCGGCGCTGGGTCAGGTCAGGTCAGAGCCGGGCCAGGTCAGTCAGACGGGAGCCGGTTATCAGGTGGGATAAGTTAGCCGGCCAGATGGCCGACCGGGGTCGCCAGGCCGGATGACCATGATGGGACAGGCAGACCAGATATGTGTTATAAGCAGTCAGACCGCAGGTCAAGCAACCTGAGCTGAGTGGTAGCAGAAAGCGCTAGTTCCGTGTCTTGAGTCTTAAGAAATGGTCTGGAGGGAACTGAATAATCATCACGATCTGAGCGGACTGAAAGTCATCAGAATTTAGTAGGAGCTAACTCCGGACTTGGAGTTATCAATGCTTTACCGCACCCAAACTCGCAGACAGGGGTGACAGATGTGGCAAGGTTTGTGTTGAGACGCGTTGGTGATCACTGAACTAGATTTCCGGATTACATTTTCGGAGACGGAGTGCGACAGGAATCATGCAAAACCGGAGCATAAGCTATGAGGAAAATTCACTTTATGAATCGTCCCTTGGATATTATATGAAAATGGTCAATAATTGACATTATTTATTTGGGTAAGCATGCTGGATAAACCGTTCCTATTTTGTTGTGCCAGATCAGTGCGTATGTGTGAGTTTTGATGGTGGTAACAAATCCAGATCCCTGTTCTCCACATAGTTGCTTTTCCGCATTGCTTAACCGTACGATGAGCTGCTCGTGTCAGGCGCATCCTGAGTAGTTATCCGTGCTGGAGGCTATCCAATTTTACTGAGTAGATACGTAGGATATGCCACGTGCAGTTTCAGGTATACTGCACGACGCTCCCATCCCGCAGGTGGAGAACCACCAGACGGTGTCCGTCGAGGTGCACTACACGACCCTCCCATCCCGCAGGTGGAGAACCACCAGACGGTGTCCGTCAAGGTGCACTACACGACCCTCCCATCCCGCAGGTGGAGAACCACCAGACGGTGTCCGTCAAGGTGCACTACACGACCCTCCCATCCCGCAGATGGAGAACCACCGCACGGTGTCCGTCAAGGTGCACTACACGACCCTCCCATCCCGCAGGTGGAGAACCACCAGACGGTGTCCGTCAAGGTGCACTACACAACCCCTCCCATCCACAGGTGGAGAGCCACCAGTCAAGTTATGCTACACGGTCCCTTCCACCCCGCAGGTGGAGAACCACCAGACGGTGCCCGTCAAGGTGTACTATATGAACAGCGGCGGCAATGAGCTGCAATGTGTTGGTGTGGCGCCACCCGGTGGACTACTGGCGCTGCCCTTCTCGGCCGTCTACTCCAGCACTGCCGAGCTCTTCTTCGGCGTCGAGGGGTCAGTGGTCAGCTTATGCAGGAATGGTACTGGTGCGGGGGCAGAGTATAAATCAGGAGTGTGTGTCGGGGCGGGGGTCAGCGACTGGTCTATGGTGACGGCGTGTGGTAATGCCGAGGTTACCGCAGGGTCAGAAGAGAGACCAATATCAGGCTATAAAGGATCATGACTGAGCCAACGATGAGGGTCACGACAAAGTTACTGTGCCTTAAGACCTCAAAATCATCTTCGCCCCGCCTATAAGTCAGAGCGGACATTATGGCGTGCATCCCTGTCTGAGTACTGCAGAGACAGGCTGTATGTGCGAATGTGTCAGTGATGCCTGGTTAAAAGGGGCTACATGGATAGCTAGGACTACAGCCGAAGGCACCGCTAGATACCGTTTGGCACAGCAATTATGCTTTTCGCTTGCACAGCTTTCCATCGTGCAGACAATCATCTATTCAGGCTGTTTTAATATCCGCATCGTTGTAATTAAATTCTTAGGAACTATTGTCAGAATAACCTTCGACCTTTTATTCATAATAACTGAAAGATAAATGAGTCCAAATTGAACTGTATATTTCGACGTCGTGTCTTTTTCAACAGTGACAGTTTGAGGGTGAGAAAACAAGTACAAAATGACGTGGAGCGTGTCACAGCATGCACTCTATAAATTAACGATCTCATAGCCAGTGGAATCCGATTGACATGACCTGATTTTAATACATAATATGTTAATATATAAAAACACTTTATGTGCTAGACATGGGTACTATATAAAGAAACAGAAAACATTTGTCACATCATATACCTACTCACTCCACTGCGCTGAATAATACCCATCGGCTACGACAAACGCGATCTTAACGTGTAGTTATGTGTTTTGATGTGCTCTGTAGCCTGTGTTTCTGGTGTCTGTACATCGGTGTTTGGTGCTGACGGTGTAGTGCGGTATGGGACCGGTGGCAACAGAGTCCAAGAAGATGTCTGGGTGTTAAGTGTTGGTCTACGATTTCTAATTTCCAGTCATTGAACTATTTTTAGCTCCGCAACGTCTTTACATGTGCTTAAAATGTATATCCTGAAAGAAGTTGAGGTTATGGGTGTCTCCATGTGACTGTGGCGTGTGTGGTCTCCTAATGGTGTGTTTGGTGTCCTATTTTTGGCGTCTCTTAAGTGTTCGTGGAAGCGCTCCCTGACGCTGTGTTTGGTCTCTCCAATGTACGTTGTTTTCATATTTCCCTGTTGACATAGTATGCACGTTATGACATATACAGCATTTTTTAAATGGCACTTTCCTTCTAAGCCTGCATGACACGTGTGGCAGTGCCTCTGTCCCCCCGGACATGGTGGAGGGCACAGGGCAGACCTGGTGACGATGTCACCGAGCGTACTCCCACACTGCCATGCAACTCTCAAGGGCAAGCCCGATGATTTTTCGACGGAATGAACTCTTCTGGTTAGCGTGTCGTCTACGAAAGGTAAAGAAATGTAGGTTAGTCTATCATTTTTGTCTGCTTGCACTAATTTTCTACCAGGGTTTGAGATACTTTGCGAACCGTGTTTAGACTACTTGAAATTGAGTGCGTTGAATCAGTCTATGTGGATAGCCGTTGTCTAGAAAGAGGCGCTCTATTTTAGCCATTCCCCTTTCCTGTCCAGTTCGAGTTGATCCTAGTCGATAACCCCTAAGCATTTGTGAGTACAAAATAGATCTTTTCGTCTCTATTGGGTGAGCCGACGATTAAGGAAGGATGATATTTGTAGCCATCGGTTTAACGTATAATTCTGTGTTGAAGTACCCTGTGCTTTGCACTGTCAATAGGGTATCCAAGAAAGGTATTTGCCCAGAAGGCGACTCATCGGTTCTTTCACAGCAAAATTGCAAGGATGGATGGAAACTGTTAATGCGTTTGGAAACCCGTCCAAAGCCTGCGATCCAAATGTAAAAATACCAATGATATCGTCGATGTACCTCATGTACGTCACCGGTTGTTGGTCTGGAGAGCTCAGAAGTAGTGATTCTACTGCGTCCATAAAAATGATGGCAATGGGTTGGGCAATCCGACTACCCATTGCAATCCCATGCGACTGTTTGAAGAAGCCTTCACCAAATCGCACAAAGTTATTTTTCAGACAGTGTTCGAGTAGCTTCTGGATGTCGTTTACCGTAAGACCAAACAAATTTATCCTATCTACATGTTTCCGGATCATGTTTACTGTTGATGCTATGGCCTCATCAATCGGTATGTTACCGTAAAGGTTGGCTACATCAACCGTAAAGGCAATGGATCCCCTTGGCATGCCATATGGACATTGCTGATGCAACCGGCTTAGGTAATCATACGTGTTGCTCAAATGAGCTGGAACAAATACTAGAAGCTGGTTTATGATCCGTTCCAGAACCCAGGACAATTTATCCAGTGGGTTCCCACAAGCTGAAACTATAGGGCGGAGGGGAATGTCAGTCTTATGACTTTTGGGTAGGCCGTAAAACTCGGCTGTACGAGAGCAGGATGGTTTGATGGCGCGAATAGTCTTTTCGGGAAGTTTGTCTTTCATAGTCTGGCTTATGATGACTTTAGTAGCAGCTTCTAGCTTGCGTGTCGGATTTTTTCATATTAGGTCGTACTCACGTAAAATGTCTTCTGCCTTTTTGACGTAACTATTATTTTTCATCAGGACGAAACCTTTACATTTATCAGATTTTTTAACCACTACGCTGTCGTCATACACTAAATCCTGCAGGCTCAGACGCTCCTCTTTCGTGTGATTTGGGGCTTCATTATTATGATAGCTCTTGAACAGATTCATTACCTTCTGTTTGAGCTTCTTAAGGGCATTTTCTGTGTCAGAAGTCGACATCGGTGCCATGCGTGTATCCGTGTCACTAAAACGAGGGTTCAAGGTCAATCTAAGAACGTCGATGGTCAACGAATGCTCAGTGCAGTGCTGCATAATCTTCATTCTTAGGAACTGACCCATTTCTACCAACCATAGGTAACCTGGCACAAATGTATGAGCTCGAAGCGTCTGAGTAATTGGCGCCTTATATGCACCGGCGGGATTGCCGAGGAGTCCATTCGTGACGAGTTGGCGTGAAAGGTTGGTGATGCTATATGAACTAGCAGTCTTATGCGTCGTAAAATATTCCAAGATCGTATGGGCGCTGTATGACCAACGCAGTCGATGTGCCCCTAAGCCCAAATAACCAACCAACCAACCAAGATCGTACATCGTAACCACTGGCAGTTCATGCGCTCGTAAGCCCCCACAATCAGTAAATGAACCAGGAAATGGAGACCGGTTGTGTACAAAGAGCGCATGAGGTGAAGCGAAGCGTATACCCGGTATGCGACGCGTGCGATCGAGTGGTCAAATCAGATCTAGACCTGACCCGCTCTCGGGCGGAAGCGTTGTCGGAGTCTCGAGCTCGGGCGTACGCCTCTCGGGAACTATTGCTGCTGATATTTACGGTACTATTATTAATAGTTGTAATACTACTATTTTGATTATTATTGGTATTATTCCTGATATTATTAATCCTCCTGTTATTTTTATTCCATTGACATGCAACACCAGCAGACCACCTACCAGCATTACTTTGGTGGTGGCGTGTCAAATAGCAATCCCGAGCTCTCGATCGGGTTCGGTGCGAAATTGCTATAAAATTTCATTTCGTGCCAGCGATATTTCTGACTCGGGCCTATGTCCGGTCCACGGCCGAGCGGAAGTTCTGTCGTGATCCCGCTGACCCACCACCAGTGCTGCGCGACGGTGATGCACGCGCTGAGGAGCTCACCGAATCGATGGCGCCGACGAGCGACGATCAGACACCGCGGATCCGTCCCGTGCTCGATATGCCGACCCACCTGTCGCTACTCTTCGCTCGCGACCAATCGGCGTGAGAGATTGGCGACACTATATGACTCAACGGTCGACGTGTCGTAAAACCAATAACCAACCAACCAATCGATATACCGACCGGTCGCTGAGTTCACACGCCTCCGTACCGGGCGACTGGCCACCATCAATGTCTGTCGTTACCCGCAGGTCAGCCATTGGCGGCTGCATTTCTGAGTTTATTGTCGGCTTTGTTGCTGATTTTGCAAGTTGTATGGAGCGAGAATGGATAGGTGAAAGGGAGGGAGGGAGGGAGGGCGGTGACGGTGGTGTAGCTGTAGGGAGGGAGACCGGCACTTGTTTTTCATACTCAGGTGGTGCAACGTGCGCTATTGAGATCGATATTTACGGTGACAAATGGATTGTTGTGCAACCTTGGGTTCTGTCGATGCGCGTCAGATGTAATGGTAATGCAGACAGCGAGGGATCTCCATTTCAGAAAGAATCTGGTGAATTACTGATAGAATTCAAGAACTCTGAAATAATATTCCTTGCCGGCTTGCATGGCATCATCGCAATTAGCGTGCCAGCATGATCACTAGACTGTTGGTGCTATATTGTATGCAATTGCATGTAACTACTATATTGTATGCAAATGGTTTCTTTGTGGATACACTTAATAAGTATCTATAAAGGATATGGTTACAATGTATGTCACTGGGGCCGGGATGGCCGAGTGGTTAAGGTGTTGGGCTCTGTGTACCAAAAGTCCCGGATTCAACACTCGCACCACTCGGGACATTTCTCAATCCCGCGGCCCACCGGCGAAACAGTGTGGGCGGCGCCAATAGCAGTGAATGCGCATGAAGTGCGTCGTTAACCACCCAATAAACAAACCAACAACAAATGTACGCTACTTTATCTCCATAAAATGTTATGCGAAGATCATTTATTAAAGCTAATTATGCTTCAGATATCCATTTCATTATCGCTTACACAGATAAATTGCAAATGTTGTGACTGCAATTTGCCTCTTATAACTCCAGCCTGGTACTCATCCACCGTTTGGCGTATCCGCTCTGTCGATTTGGTAGGGCTCAGTAGGCAGCACGGATTTCAATTTCCGGTGTGGTGGATGCGGCTAATGTGGTGCGGTGCGGACGTACTTATCGGGATTGCCAGTCAGTTAATTGTGACATGCACCAAGCAAAGGCCATGCCGGGTACGATCTGCCGACCGTCCGGTCCAACGCGCGGCCGGCCGCTCGCCACCGACGATCCGGTCGAGCGTGATACCGGCCTCTGAACTTTGACGGGCCGCCAAAGCCAGAGCTACCGGAAGATTTGCGCATCTGAAATGTTCAGCAATGTGTCCGGCATGAGTTCCGCCACCATTGGGGTTGATGCGGACATGTTCCCTCAGTATTTTCGAATTTAGCGTTACGCCCAAGCACAGAACGCACCCACGACCGTGAATATACCCTACAGCGTTTTGCCGTGGCGGGACCAATGGCCACATTTTAGGTACCAAATTTACATATGTGAATAGCATGCAATATGTATCTGTGTGAATGTAGTATTTTCTACTGTAGTTGCTGTCTTTGAAACATAAATTTATTCTTAAATATCTTCCCTTGGCGTCTTCGTGTATGCTTGCTAAATATCTTCCCTTCGCGTCTTCGTGTATGCTTGCTAAATATCTTCCCTTGGCGTCTTCGTGTATGCTTGCTAAATATCTTCCCTTCGCGTCTTCGTGTATGCTTGCTAAATATCTTCCCTTGGCGTCTTCGTGTATGCTTGCTAAATATCTTCCCTTCCCGTCTTCGTGTATGCTTGCTAAATATCTTCCCTTGGCGTCTTCGTGTATGCTTGCTAAATATCTTCCCTTCCCGTCTTCGTGTATGCTTGCTCCCAAAATAGCCCGTTTGGCGGCGCGACGGGTACTCTGGGAGCAAATGCCCCTGCCTCTCGCGTATTGGTGCGACGTCTTCGATTGCCAGGCCATATGGAGTGGCCCACCTCTAACGGCTGTTGGGCAACATATATTTGACTGTGGTGTGCATGGTGCTGTATGTTATGGTGTGGTGTGGTTTGCAGAGTTGGATTTATTAGTTATAATTGTAGGTTTTGGAGAGAAGTATTTTGCTCCTCTAATTTAGAGAGGATATTGTTGTTTCTGTTTCTGACATAAAACACCCCTTTTTGGACTTTGCATTCAGTTTCGTGCATGATTATCAGACAACAACAAGTTTGCAGTTATTTGTTTAGCACCCCCGAGGTGATAATGCAAAATGTATGGCAAGGTCATGCTTCCAACCCTGATGGTATGATGGCATGGTATGACATGATATGATACAGCATGGTATGGCATGATATGTCATGGCATTATATGATGTTAATGTACGGGCAATGGTGTTGTGGTTGCATATTGTACTCGCGGCGTTATAGGTACTGGCTTGCAGTGGCATGGGCTTGCAGTAGAGCAGCGAAACTCGGTACATCGCTCTTCATTGCTGTATGTAGCGGTGCCGCCGTACATGCGCGCTATTGTTGGGGCGTGGCCGTGTTTTATGGACGCCACTGAATACACCACTGTTGGGCGCTAAGTGACCTCGTAGTCGGCGCGTCCTTAAGCCCAAATAACTAACTGAATACACCACTGTGCCATCTAGTCACACCAGACGTCTGAACGCACGTCACTGCATGTTGGTTACTGGTACTGTCACACGTCTCATAACCGTGCATTATAGTTTGGCACATTTGACATATATACGCACTTTTGTACTGGCATGAATCCATGGGAAAATGTGAGCCAACTGCACGCGGTAGTCATGGTAAGTGTACCTTCGTCTATCCGTACGGGCGTAACTCAGCGATGTCGGTGATGATGTGTGCGTGGATCCGGAGGCACATTCTTGCCGCTGCTCCGGCCAGACATAGTGTCGGCGCTGCCGTTGTGGGTAAAGCGTCTCTGCTGTTGTTGGCTATGCACGGTGTCGGCGCTGCCGTTGTGGGTACAGAGTGTCGCTGTTGCCGTTACAGGTACACGGTGTCGGTGTTGCCGTTCGTGTGGCGCGAGCTGCAGAACAAGCCTCGCCTGAGCACAACCCTCCAGTGCAGCAGCAGGACCAGCCAGACCGGTCATCCCTTCTGTATGTTGGTCAGTGTCCGCCTGTGGTGCTTCTCAGTGGAGCTCAATAACGCGGCCCGTGGGTGACGGTGGTTCGCCTCTCCTCTAGTCCTGCCGCGTCTGAAGCGGTCCTTGCTGCTGGACATCACTCGCCGATGCATACTCCTGTGATATGTCTTGCTTTTCTTCCCATTGCCGTTGTACAGGCATGCATTACGTCATATTCTGTATGGCTACTGGATTTGTTATGACTTACGTACGTTTCTGCGCCGTATGGTTTGTCTTGTAAAAGAGAATACACTTTTTAAGTGTACTTAAGACATAAGACGTGTTCTCCACAAGGGTGTACTTAGGATTCGCTCCGATCGTGGGTTCAGAGGTTGGTGACGCTATATGTCCCAGCAGTCGGATGGCGTCGTAGAAAAACCCAAGTTCCACTGGAATTCGCTCAGAACGGAATTGAGGATATGCATTGGCTAAACATAATTAGTTGTCCGAGAATTCAGGCAGTTTTTTGCCTTTCGCAGGCCTTCTGATCCCTATATCTCATCTCCAAGAGAGGGATACCAACCATCACATCTCTTGGGTGCCTTCAGGGGGCACTTGGAGGTGCGAGGGGCCCCTGCTGTGCCATTATCGGGTTCCATGGGCCCTCACCTCTAGGAAAGGGCATCACCACCCATCGTCCATCTCAGAGGTCTCGCTGGAGGTCAAGAGGTCCCTGAGAGGCCCTCAGCGGGCCCTCTGAGCTCCTACATCTTCAGAGGAGAACGTGGCAACCCCTTCACCCCTCTTAGATCCTCTTAGAGACCCCCGCTGGTGGTAGGAGGGGTTTCCAGAGCCTTTAACGGGTCCTTCTTAGCAGGTCCTCATCTGCAGGCCCTTAGCAGGTCCCACTATACCTCCAAGGTGACATACCATCAGTGTTACAATGATGATTTCTCGTTAGGTGTGAGATGTCGAAACGAGTACAGCGGGATGTCGAAATCGCCATGGACGTAATGTCATATACGATCTCGTTAAGTCCTGCAAACCCAGTTTTGAGACAATTGCGCACATATGACTGTTCCTGTTGTGCGTGTTTTGAAAGGTACCTAATTTGGGGATACTGATATCAACGAAAACGACACAAACACCTATGCTGTAAACTGTTATTGTATAGCATAGCACATCATAGGTAATCCCTTCACCTGGAATTGCGCCACGGGATGTTCGTTATCACGATCCCGGATCCGTTATGGTGAACAAAGGTATGATATGTATATATAAACTGGATACAATTAGAAACGAGGCACGGAGTCTTCACGAACACGCAACAAGAAGCACGATGTCGATGCTTCTTTGGGAGGGATGTCGATTCAGTGTTCAGTAAGTGGTATATTCCACCCTATTTCGCGAATAATTTATCACTGCAGCCCATTTGCCCTTCTTTGATGATTGGAGCCCCGAAGGCGGCTCCCTTGGAGGTGTTGAGGTGTGAGGGGATCCTGCGGAGATCTGACGTGTCCTGCGGTGCACCGTAGCCCCCAGACGGAGGTGGGTTGAGGCACTGTCCCCTCCGCCTCCTGGCTACGCCTTTTGTCCTCCAGATCAGCTGAAACCACGCCATGCAAATCATTCCTCTGAACAGCCTTAATCAGCCAAATTTGGGGTTTAGCATGTTGTAAAATTCCGTCCTTCACCAAACAGATTTGGTATGGCAAGGTATCAAATAGCCATTACAATCATTCTTCCACGACTGGTCATTGTCTCTTTCGTGATTATTAATTCAATTCTGATTCTGTATGCATTTTCGTTGTTTTGTTCCTTTGAGTTAGTTCTTTTATTTTGACTTGCTGAATTGGAGAAAATCAATTTCTACGAAGCCTAACCAAGAAAAAGATAAAAACTAATTATATTCCAAGTCTATTGAATCTGATTTTGTTGATACCTTCTTGTTTCGGGCAGTAGGACGGTCTGCTTCTGTCTGATGCTAGCATTCTGGGTGCACCATAGGCGCTGCATGACCAATGCAGTATATGCGCCCTAAAGCCCCAATAGCTAACTAACTGGGTGCGCCATGTTCCTACATGGCTCAGGCACCAGTGACGTACGCCAGCGGTCGTCATTTGACAGTGAACCATTGCACTGTACCAACTGTGCATCAGCCAGCTGACTGACGGTTGACCGCGGCGGCAGTGTCACGGCGAGATGAAGCCGGTGTTGTTCGAGACGTCGCGGGCCAAGACGCTGGCGAGCCGGTCGTACCGCGTGCACCTGCGCCCGTCGGCCGTGCTCAGCAACCTGCTGCCGGTGTCGCTGACCTTCGTGCGGCCGGGAGACCTGCACACCGTCACCCTGGAGCCGGGCGGCACGTGTGAGATGGCCACCGCCAAGACCGGCGACAACGTCGCGCTGCAGGTCAGGGTCGGGTCACGCGGCAGGCTGGGGTCGGGGCACGCGGCAGGTCAAGACCAGGTCATACCGCTGGTCGGAGGCAGTTACACAGGCAGTAGATAGCCTGACTGAGCTCGCATTTCCCGGTGGTACTGAGTGGTAAGATTGTCGTCCTCCAACGCTGTTTTGATTCGTGGTGAATATCCATATATTAAATTTGCGTTGTGGTGGCTGATGAAATGCACATATAGGCGCGAGTTTTCGGGACTGTGTGTAAGCTGTTTAATGCTGGCAGTCGTCTGTGAGTGACAGTTTGCCATTGTGTGGCGGCTGTGTGGGTGTGTGACTGCTGTCAGGGCATACGACAGCTGTTTGTGAGTGACGGTTGCCATTATGTGGCAGCTGCGTGGGTGTGTGACTGCTTTCTGGGTGTGCGACAGCTGTCGGTGTGTAACACCTGTCTGTGAGTGACGTCTATCTGGGTGTGGACAGCGGCCGCTGCAGACAGCTGGCTGTGGTGTGGATAGCTGGACGCTGTGGATATCTGACTTGGTGTGGACAGTGGTCATTGTGGACGGCTGTCTGGGTGTGGACCGGCCGCTGAGTACAGCTGGCCTCTGACGGTAATCTGTCGGTAGCTAACCAACTACCTGGACCGGAGCTGGTCGTGCAGCTGCCAGCTGGCGGCCGAGCCTGACGAGCTGACGGTGTGGACGTTCATCTCGGCCGACGGCGACTACCAGGCCGACCTCAGCCTGGGCATGCACACCCGCACCGTCAACGGCAGTCGACTGATGGCGCTGTACGCACCCTTCTGGATGATCAACCGCACCGGCAAAATGCTCACCTACAAGGTGCGTGGCGGCGGCCTGCGGTGTGGAGAGACTCGCCGCAGTGCCGTGACGTGACGCGTGTTGTAACGTGACGTGTGACGTGACGTGGTGAAGTTAAGCGATCGATGGTTTCGAGTTTAGAGGTTGGGGAGGTCGTCACTATTTGCTGTTGAACTGTGGGCTGGTGAGTAATTTTGACCACAGGTACAAAGTATCCACGGCGTTGAGGGCTCCATGAATCGTGTCTTCCTAGTTTGCTTTCATTTCAACTACCGTGCTTATATGCTTTGACGTTTTCTTTGTGTAAAGAGGTATGTCAATTTGTTTAGCTGGTTTTAACATGAAGTTTAATCGGTTGGTTATATTTCAGGCTGTCATGGGTAGCGAATGGTCTTCCATAAAATTTCCGTTTTTTTCGTATGTTGTGGTGCACTGCTATTCTATTCGAGAAAGAACACCGAATGGTCGGCCCCGTGTTTCTCTCAGTTGATCACGTGCGGTACGTCGGTGAAGTGATGTTTTGTCTGCAATGACTTTCAGCGGCGCCATACCAATGTTCTAACTGATGTATAACGCTTGCGAACGAATTGCAGCGCTCTGGCAAACAACTTCAGTCGAAGAAGACAGAGCGAGGTGCTCTAAAATCCGTTCAGGTATCAGATGTCTAGCCCAGTTTTCGTTCGCCTGCAGCGAATGCTTCGACGACGGTCCCTTGAAATACCAGCATGCCAGTTGCACTGTGAATATTCTGCAATTCTGATCCCAAACATTTGTATCGGCATTTTACGGCATTTCCTCGCTGATCACATGTACGGTGTGACATCATCACGGGACCGTGCCGAGGAGAATGTCGTACCCGCGCCAAACACAGACGGCGAGGCGTCGGAACTGGACAAGTGTGCCAAGCTGGATTCATGCTGTGTCCCAGAAACAAACACACATTGTGACATGTCGCCTGAGTGTGCCGCTGTTCGTCTACTGCGAGCTGTTGAGTATGCCGCGGCGCACCGAGGCTGTGACGCTGACACCACGTCGTGTCGCACTTTTTACACCGAGACGTCAGTCGTCTGCGGCCACCTGCAAATTGATTTGTCGTATGAGCACAGCACCGTCAGCACCCACAGCTGGTTCCAGCCGGCGCTTGCGCGGCTGTGCTGTCCGCAGTGCACTGCTCCCCCACGTGGTAATGGCTTGGCGAGCGACACCGACTATTGCCGGAAAGTTTAGCCGGGAGCGAAGCCAGGCCAGCTGAAATCAAACGAATGCATTGGATTGTTTCATGTGTCATTCGCCGTGAAGGTACAGCAAGATAACTGTACGTACCACTATCCATCGTCTTCTATGCAGAGTCCGGTATTCTATGGGAGTCTCCGTTCTTCCAAGCTGTATTGAATTGATACTTCATCCATTGAGCCAATTCCTCAGCTAAAATATACCTAGGAATTGAATTATATTTGGCACATATTCACTTTTTATTTATCTTTGACATACTTTTTAAATAGATATATGAGATTAAACTGTGGAGGTCATTAGCATTACATTGGTTTCTAATTGAAAAGCGGAATGTTTCCTGTACGCTGTTGTATGATAAATAGCTTCTTGCGCATGCGCGATACGGAACCCACAATGAGTTGGCAGCTGAAGCGAGTGATGTGTTCGCTGTTGACAGAAGTAGGTCTCACCCTGCATGGGGCCGGGTAAACCACTGCTCCGTCTCCTTCTCCATCTGCTCCGTCTGTCCGACTGAGATCTGTCCGCTCCGTGTGCCGCACCGTGATCTGTCGCTCCATCAGCCCCGTCGTGATCTGTCCGCTCAGTCTGCCCCACTATGATCTGTCTGCCGCTCCGCTCTGCCGGCGCCACACGCGGTCTGTCTGCCCCACTGTGATCTATCTGCCGCTCCGTCCACCCCACTGTGCTCCGCTATGTCGGCGCCACACGCGGTCTGTCTGCCCCACTGTGATCTGTCTGCCGCTCCGCTCTGCCGGCGCCACACGCGGTCTGTCTGCCCCACTGTGATCTGTCTGCCGCTCCGTCCACCCCACTGTGCTCCGCTCTGCCGGCGCCACACGCGGTCTGTCTGCCCCACTGTGATCTATCTGCCGCTCCGTCCACCCCACTGTGCTCCGCTATGTCGGCGCCACACGCGGTCTGTCTGCCCCACTGTGATCTATCTGCCGCTCCGTCCACCCCACTGTGCTCAGCTCTGCCGGCGCCACACGCGGTCTGTCTGCCCCACTGTGATCTATCTGCCGCTCCGTCCACCCCACTGTGCTCCGCTATGTCGGCGCCACACGCGGTCGTCTGCCCCACTGTGATCTGTCTGCCGCTCCGCTCTGCCGGCGCCACACGCGGTCTGTCTGCCCCACTGTGATCTGTCTGCCGCTCCGTCCACCCCACTGTGCTCAGCTCTGCCGGCGCCACACGCGGTCTGTCTGCCCCACTGTGATCTATCTGCCGCTCCGTCCACCCCACTGTGCTCCGCTATGTCGGCGCCACACGCGGTCTGTCTGCCCCACTGTGATCTATCTGCCGCTCCGTCCACCCCACTGTGCTCAGCTCTGCCGGCGCCACACGCGGTCTGTCTGCCCCACTGTGATCTATCTGCCGCTCCGTCCACCCCACTGTGCTCCGCTATGTCGGCGCCACACGCGGTCTGTCTGCCCCACTGTGATCTATCTGCCGCTCCGTCCACCCCACTGTGCTCCGCTATGTCGGCGCCACACGCGGTCTGTCTGCCCCACTGTGATCTGTCTGCCGCTCCGTCCACCCCACTGTGCTCCGCTCTGCCGGCGCCACACGCGGTCTGTCGCCCCACTGTGATCTATCTGCCGCCCGTCCACCCCACTGTGCTCAGCTTGCCGGCGCCACACGGGTCTGTCTGCCCCACTGTGATCTGTCTGCCGCTCCGTCCACCCCACTGTGCTCCGCTCTGCCGGCGCCACACGCGGTCTGTTTGCCGGGTGTTCGGAGCGCGGTCGAGGCTAGTCCATGTGGAGTCGGCCGCTGGCCGGCGTGCTCACCAGGCACCGGATCAAACAGTGTCGCGCTGAACTGCGTGTAACCCTGGTCCGGTCACGTCGGTGATGTGGCCCACTGGATCCAGCCGCCCCCCCCCCCTCAACAGCCGGGGTTTCCCACCTGTACAGCTGGCCAGGGGACGTCAGTGGTGTGGCCCACTGGATCCAACCGCCCCCTCAACAGCCGGGGTTTCCCATCTGTACAGCTGGCCAGGGGACGTCGGTGGTGTGGTCCACTGGATCCAACCACAGTCCCCCGGCAGTCGGGGTTTCCCACCTGCACATCTGGCCAGGTGATGGCTGTGCACAGTGCACGGTCTAGCCACCTGTCACTAACAAGTGGGTTGGTGGTGTTCAATGTACAAGTGTTCAATGTAGTCTGCGACAGGGACACAGGTTGGCTCGTTTTGCACATGCTTTGACTCGTTACATATGCGACTGACGATACACCAGAATCTCCAACACCGAGATCGTGGGATGTGTGTCGGGTCTGTAGGCAGCTTTTGCTGGCACTCTGCTTAAACGAATTCTGACGTGCGGTTGTTATGTATGTGAGTAACGGTGTACCAACTTCCACATCGATGTGTCGTGACTTTTTACAATGTGATGCACGCATTGTGTTAGTTGCTTTCGCGAACGAGTCACGAGATGATCTCCGATTCACCTTCCGATTCACCTTCCGATTCACTAGCCCGTGATCCTCATTTCTTGGGCGGTGCAACATGGTAAACCAAGTGGCTGCGTTAGGTCTATGACCGCCAGCCACAAACGTCAAGAAACGGGACTCGCATGTTGACTGGACATGCAGTTCTGCACAACGTAAAATATAACATTTATTTTATCAAATTTGCATGCAGCATGGAAATGTCTTAAGGCACATTTGATCTAATTGTATTGATTCCTCAGGTATCTTTAAACGGTATCATTCACCGCTTATGCGATTGACTTAGTTACGTATAGCTACCGTTACCATAGCTACCGTTTGCTACCATAGCTACTGTTGTTTTTATGCTGCCGAATGCAACGCCGATTTATATTCAAACTGCGTTATATGTACGCGCTTAGAGAGCGAGCAACATTGCAATCTGTTTATTCATCTACGGTGTAATCCATGAGCATTGTTAATGCGATATTTTTTTTCTGTTCATGTATCTTCGTGAAAAATGTTTCAAGCTGACTGTTCCGACTCAATGCCCATTATCTAAATATGAATTAATAAGGTATCCACCAAATGGTAGTCAAATTCAGTAAAACTGGTTCCGGGTAAGTACTTGGCCTATCCTCCAGTGACGTTGTTTCGGTATATCTTCGTAGTTTCCGATTTCAACACATTAGGCGTCAATGGCAAAACGGGGAAAGAGCAGAATCTGCATCAGTGAAGCATCGTATCACATGAGCTGGCGACGAACACGTGTCGGTACGGAGTGAGCCACCATCGGTCGGCGGCGGCGCTGTGGCGTTGGTGGCTGGGGCGCGGGCCGGGTCTCTGTGCTGCTGCCACGATAGGTACGGGCCGCCGTTGTCGCCACATCCCCACAGCGAGCTTCACGCCCCCCCCCACACCCGCAGACGGTCAGCGCAGTCTCCATGTGGGGGGCGATTGCCTTTCGGGTGGAGGGCACGGATGCCGTGAGGAATCAGTGCCAGTAGCGATCCCATCTGGGCGGGAACGCGGCTGTTTGCGGATCTAATATGGGTCTGACCGGCCGACGACGGTGGCGATCCCACCTGGACCGTTGCTCGGCTAAGTGCGGGTCTGACCTGGGTCTGACCGGCCGCCGTCGTGCCGTGTGTACGCCAGGAGGTCGGGCTGGAGCTGTTCAAGTGGCGGCCGTACCCGGCGCTGCTGGCCGCGCTTCCAAGTAACCTGTTGCTAGACGTGCTGTGTTGTGGTCCTCCCCGATCGAGTGCGCCGCCCGCCGCCCCTCTACACAGCTCCATGGTACGAGCCGCCGCCGCCTGACGGTACCGTGTGCTGGTTTCAGAATTGCATTGATGAGGTTCACGTAAGTGGAGGCCGTGTGGTGGCTCCCGAGACGGGAGCGACTGCCTTGGGTGGCGGTCCGCCGTCGTGATCGGTGTTGTTCCCTCACGGTTTCTGTTCGGTGGTGGGACTCGCGGTTGTTACAGGAACTGAGGCGCAGACGGAGACTGCGTGTGACGGGTGCTCTCCGGGTGCTTGATGGCACTGTTTGTGTAGGGGCTGACATGTGGTTCGTCTTATCTACATAATGGCATGGTAGATAGTTGCATGCCGCTGTTTTACTCTGCTCGTCTTCATTGGGCCACGTTTTCTCGTTTATGATCATATCTGAGCACATGTGTGGTGAGCATCTTGCACCAGCAACAAATGCATGACTTTAAATAAAAAATGTAATATGCCCATGCGGTACTTCCCGTCATCATTGAAAGTTAGGCGGTGGGAGGTTACCTTTCTACAATACCTTCGTTCGAACGGGCAGGTGCCACACTGCTAAGGTATCTATGAGATCTCTGATGATGATCTGGGCTTCTGTGTTAAATACTCCAGCCGTTCTGTGCCGCACCAGCTTCATATTGTTCTCTTCCGGTACACTTACGCTAGATTTACGCTCTGAGAAGAAAGGTTGGTGCACTAAATGTTGCCTTTACCACTGTGAAGCCCTATAAGTTGGAGTTACGTGGATTGAACATACAGTTGGACACTAGCATCCGCGATACGGTATCCCAGCCATTATTAAATGTTTTATGTTGAGACCACGATTATCTCACACCGCCGATACATTTTGCAGTCACTTTTTCCGTTCCTTCTAGCTGTCTCGCTGACACAAGTGTTGCACATAAAACAGCTTGACTATGATGCGCTTGACATTCTATGTTGAAATCCACTATCTCCTTAAAAAGTATTAATTTGGCAATTGCTACAATGCTTGTGCACTCACGTGTTCAGCGAAGACGTTCAGTTTCAGAAACAATTGACTGATGACGCAGACATTTAATTTCCCCACATGGCATGGAGGTTTCACTTTCCTAAGAAGCTTACTATTAATCAGGTTTATACAGTGGTTTCTACCTGGTTGTTTTGTTTCATTCACCTTTATGCTCATGTTATATATGTACAGTTGCTAAACATGGGGCTTGCTTCAAGCGGCTTCGGAAATAACGGAGTGTAATGGTGGTATGTCATGCTACATTTGTGATCGCTTACTACCACGCTTTCGGCTCGCTTGCTGAGCCATCTGGGAACTCCGTCGCCCCGCATCCTGGCCTAACCGCCACCCTGACCTGACCGTGACCACGACCTAACAGTGACCACGACCTGATCGTGACCACGACCTGACCATTGCCATGACCTGACCGTGACCACGACCTAACAGTGACCACGACCTGATCCTGACCATTGCCATGACCTGACCGTGACCACGACCTAACAGTGACCACGACCTAACAGTGACCACGACCTGACCATTGCCATGACCTGACCGTGACCACGACCTGACCGTGATCACGACCTGACCGCCACCCCGACCTGACCGTGACCACGACCTGACCATTGCCATGACCTGACCGTGACCACGACCTGACCATGACCACAACTTGACCGCCACTTCGATCTGACCGTCACCACAACTTGACCACCACCACGACCTGACCGCCACCACGACCTGACCGCCACCACGACCTGACCGTCACCACGACCTGACCGCCACCTCGACCTGACCGTCACCTCGACCTAATCGCCACCCTCACCCCTCACCGTCTCCCCCATCTCAACCCGACGCTCCCACTATCACCCCTGGCCTGGCCGCAGCTGCACCACTCTCGGTCTGACCGCCACCCCGCTCCGGCAGTCTGCGGGCGACACGTCCAACCTCATCTTCCACCCGGAGACGTACGAGTCTCCGATACTGTTCTCCTTCAAGCCAAGCTCGTTCTTCGCCAAGAAGAAGGCGTGCGTGCGCGTGGAGGACTCTGAGTGGTCGGACAAGTTCTCGCTGGACACGGTTGGCAGCGGTGGGACAGTCACCTGCGCCACGCACAACATGGACTTTGGGGTGAGTACTGGCGCTGCCTGGCGCTGAATCGGCGAGATCGACTGTCTCGTCATGGCCTGCTCTGGCCGCCTCTGGCCGCCTCTGCAGGGTCGGACCATCTCAGCGGGCTCGGCTACCGCTCAAGTGTGTGCGCGTGTGAGCGCGCATGCCTGATCTGATCTGACCTGGTCTGACATGACTCACCTCACCTGGCCGCACCTTCCCTGATCCGCACGGTCGAGCAGCGTCCTGCCACTTAACCTGATCTGACCTGATCTGACCGGACATAACTCACCTCACCTGGCCGCACCTTCCCTGATCCGCACAGTCGAGCAGCGTCCTGCCACTTAACCTGATCTGACCTGACCTGATCTGATCTGATCTGACCGGACATAACTCACCTCACCTGGCCGCACCTTCTCTGGTCCACACGGTCGAACAGCCAGGTCCTGCCAGGCCGATGGCTAGCTCGGGCCGCAGCAGGGGCGGCGTCCGCTCTGCCCGACTCCAGGCGGCGCGCACCACCTCGTCCCGGCCCGGCATGTCCGCCAATCGCTCCTCGTTCCTGCGCCGAACCATTTTCCTGCCACATCGGCACGGCCACGATTTCCACGTACGTCCTGACGCAGCAGACAGGATGGTGGTCTCACTGGCAGCGTAGGTGATCGAGTGTGCGAATTAATGATTGGGAGAGTGAGATAGAGAGTGAATAAGTGCGTGTGTGTGTGCGTGCGTGCGTGCGTGCGTGCGTGCGTGCATGCCTAAGTAATTTAGCGAGTTAATGAATGCATAGTTGAGTGAGTCAGCTTGTAATTCGGTGGTAAATTTGCCACCGTATGTGCGTTAAGTAAGCGCAAGGCGGCACTGGTGCTATCGTGCCGATTATACTTTTTATATATATATATATATATATATATATATATATATATATATATATATATATATATATATATGTATATATATGTGTGTGTGTGTGTGTGTATACACATGTATGATATATATATATATATATATATATATATATATATATATATATATATATATATATATATCTATGTATATATATATATATATCGAATGTCACACCGTGTTTCTTAAATTATAAATGTAAATATATGAGAGATGGTGCGCCGCCCTGTGTCACCAGACCAGTGCCGGTGTGTCTCTGTCGCCAGACCAGTGACGGTGTGCCTCTCTGTGTCGCCAGATCAGTGATGATATGCCGCTTTGTGGCGCCAAACAAATAGTGGTGTGGTGACTATTTTCCTCTCTGTGTCGCCAGACCAGTGCCGGTGTGCCCGTCTGTGTCGCCAGACCAGTGATGAAATAGTGACGGTATGCCGCTCTGTGTTGACAGATCAGTGTTCAGATCCAGCTCAGTCGGTCGGGTCTGACACGCCAGGTGTACTTCCTACCCAGCGTGGTTATGGCAAACAATGCGCCGTACGCGATCCAGGTGCACGAGTCATCGCCCGAGAATGACTGGATCACTATCCCTGCCGGTCAGTATACCGGACACTCAGTACTGTACTGCGCTGTACCCCGGGCATAGTCGGCGTGTTCCGACTCGTGTTCCAGTCCTGCGGGCCTGTGAGCGTAGCAGGGCCCATCTGCTCTGACCTCCGCCCCAGTGTCCCGGGCCCTTGTGAGCATCAGGGCTTGTCTGTTGTGACCCAATACCGTTGACGCGCAGGTACATGTGCGCCGTTCTGGCACCAGGAGCGCAACAAAGAGCTGCGCTGTCGTGTGGTGGACACAGCCGAGGAGACGGCCTACTTTTTCTACAAGACTACCAACAGCTGTCTGCTGTACCTGAACAACGCGGTGAGTAGCTGACGCGCTGCGCCGTCAGGTTCGGTCTGTCATGGCAGCTACACGTGCACACGTGCACAAAACCTGCGTGTTCGGCGCCATTCGGTCCGGAGACTTCGCCACACCGTGATGCCACCCTGTGGCAACTCTGGACTTTGTCCAGGTTGTCAAGATCAAGCCCGGATCTTTAAAACGTCCGTACCACAATTGTATATGGCCTTCACTGATTGAATTATTCCCGAAAGCCTTTTTAATCATTCGAATATTTTCCGCGGACAAATGTTCAAGTTTGTAGCAAGACGTGATGAAGATTCGCTAATGTACTCGCTCGATCGTTGTGAGTGCAGCGACCACACAGTGCCCACGATCACTCAACGGCGTTTTCCGGCCAACTGGGTAGTTCCACGGAAGTGTGGCTGACCATGCATGCGCAGTACAGCGCATACTCATCAGTGCTTGCCAAGTTACATTAAGGCCGAGTGACCGGTACTCGAGACATTTACAATGGCTGGATGCTTTCCGAACGGACCTAGTAGAGCAAGTATCTGAGCATGCGAACCACTTGGTTTGTGCAGCTCGTCTCGTGCCTAGTAGCACACCACTTTACGGTAGCACACCAGTTATGGTAGCACACCAGTCACGGTGACACACCAGTTACGGTTGAAAAATACATGATCATGTGCACTATGGCCAGTGCAGCTGATGCACCCTAAAGCCCCGAAAAAGAAAAGTAGGATATCGTGGTGATTACTACTAGACACAAGTTCATATACTAGTGGTACGTGACCAGTTGCAGGCGGTGTGCCTTGCACTGCAGATAGCAAGTAGCTGTTAATTTTTCAAGCCAAAGATCAACAACACCCCGCATATTTTGGTGCAATGAAGGTCAGTGTAGAACGATGTCAGTTCTCAATACGGTGGTATCACTGCCCTCGTAGCCATGTCAGGGCCACAAAGTCGAAACCAGCGAGTGCCTCTGCTACTTGGTACGGTGGTGCCACTTGTTGCTAGGAGGCATAATCCGGCCACTATTGTGACCTTGGGAGAATGACCCCATTACTAATCGATCAATCTGTAGCTCTGTACACCACACATTATAGTGCTATCACCGTGTCCCTGCTGCAATACGGCGGTACCACTATTCCATTGTCGCAGTACGGCGGTACCACTGTACCATTGTCGCAGTACGGCGGTACCACTGTACCATTGTCGCAGTACGGCGGTACCACTGTTCCATTGTCGCAGTACGGCGGTACCACTGTACCATTGTCGCAGTACGGCGGTACCACTGTTCCATTGTCGCAGTACGGCGGTACCACTGTACCATTGTCGCAGTACGGCGGTACCACTGTACCATTGCCGCAGTACTTCGGTACCACTGTCTACGCCACTGCCGCAGTACCTCGATACCACCGTCTATACCACTGCCGCCGTACTGCAGTATCACTGTACCATTGCCGCAGTATGGTAGTACCACTGTCTGTACCATTGCCGCAGTACCTCGGTACCACTGTCTCCCACTGCCGCAGTACGGCGGCATCAGCGTGAGCGTGCAGGTGGACGAGGCGTCGACAATCATCACTCTGGACGACTACGTGGAGGGCATGGCCACCGTGCGGCTGGTGAACCACACCACCGACCACCAGGTCACCTACCGGCAGAAGAAGCAGGAGCAGATCAGGTGAGCGGCCCAGCTCACTCACAGACGCCGGAGACGGGAGAGGTGGAGGTGACAGACCGCCGGCCGGCCAGGAATAGCCTACAGACTGCTGATGCTGACTGGGTGGGTCCGGGTCCAGTCGTTGGTCTCGGGTGTAGGGTCCTGTGTGGAGAACGTAACACCTGTGTGGAGAACGTAACATGTGTGTGTATGTGTGTAGGTGTATGTGTGTCGGATGTGTATCCCGCGTGTATAGGTCTCGTGTTGCAGTGGAGCGATGCTGCTCACTGGTGCGGTACGTCTGACGATGGTGCACCTCCGGGACGGGTCAGACCGAACCACATTGCACCCCGTGTCTCGCCGTCGGCTCGGCCGGGCTGTGGTGACGCCGACGAGCCGTTATCCAGCGTTGGCGCCGGCAAGGTGGACCCGACGGGCTTCGGGAGGAGGCTGTCGCGCAGGTTGTCCAAGTCTTCGTCCCAGCGTCTGATGCCGCCCCAGTCGTCCTGGATGATCGACACGGAGATCAGTCGCCTGCGGCAGTCGGCCCACTCTGACGCGCGGTACTCACGTGCCCCACTGCGGTACTGTGCGGTACTGTTGGGCTGTCTGGTAGCGTCGCTCTGGTCTCCTCCGAGCTGATGGCTGCTCTGTCAGCACTGTCTGGTACCGTCCTCTCACAATAGGCTACTTGGCCTGTCTACTGTGAGCTCGGTTGCTCTCTCACTCTCTCTCTCTCTCTCTCTCTCTCTCTCTCTCTCTCTCTCTCTCTCTCTCTCTCTCTCTCTCTCTCTCTCTCTCTCTCTCTCTCTCTCTCTCTCTCTCTCTCTCTCTCTCTCTCTCTCTCTCTCTCTCTCTCTCTCTCTCTCTCTCTCTCTCTCTCTCTCTCTCTCTATCTCTCTCTCTCTCTCTCTCTCTCTCTATCTCTCTATCTCTATCTCTATCTCTCTATCTCTATCTCTCTATCTCTCTATTCTCTCTATCTCTCTATCTCTCTATCTCTCTATCTCTCTATCTCTCTATCTCTCTATCTCTCTATCTCTCTATCTCTCTATCTCTATCTATCTCTCTATCTCTCTATCTCTCTATCTCTCTATCTCTCTATCTCTCTATCTCTCTATCTCTCTATCTCTCTATCTCTCTATCTCTCTATCTCTCTATCTCTCTATCTCTCTATCTCTCTATCTCTCTATCTCTCTATCTCTCTATCTCTCTATCTCTCTATCTCTCTATCTCTCTATCTCTCTATCTCTCTATCTCTCTATCTCTCTATCTCTCTCTCTCTCTCTCTCTCTCTCTCTCTCTCTCTCTCTCTCTCTCTCTCTACCTGCCCGGCGACGCTCTACTCCCGTGACCTGGGGTGCTCTGCCGGCGTCATGTAGCACAATTCTTCTTACCTATGGTTCTCCATACACCTCGTATCGCTTTGCTCCTGCGACCTGGGATGCTCTGTCGGGCTTCTTGGTGTCGTGCGGAACTTCTGTGTGGAGCTTTGATGCTGTGTTGTGCTTCCTCGCAATGCGTTGAATCGTGCATTCTTCTTACACTTCGCCAATTTCCTGTTGCATTTCTTTACGTACTTTGGTCGCTCCATCCTGTTATTCTGCCTGTGAGATAGGTCGTAATCTACACCCGAAACAGTTGGTATTGGCCGCAGGGCTTTTTATCTAATAGCCGGCCAAGCAGGTACATGTGCCGCTAGCTCCGTGCTGATGGGCCAGACTGGCTCGCGGTGTCGTTTCACTGCTGGGTTGAGCTGCCAGTCCATTCTCAGTTCACTCCTCCGCACCCGCCGTCCCCAGTCTCGGGCCCTCTGTTGACTCCACTTGGTGTCCGGCAGTCGCTGTGGCAAGGTCGCGGCCACATTGGACTTCATCCGTCTGTGAGCGCTCCATGTATGGGTTGCGTGCGTGTCGCGCAGTCAATGTGGGCACACTTACGCACCACGCCTTCACAGCTCATGCGGCGCATAGTTTTCGTTATGTGAGCTTGAGCGCATTGTTGTATCGACGTGCTGTATTGGAAATTCGTTACGCTATGTTTCTGCACAATATAGTGCGTGGGACCGGAGTTTCACACAGGAGCCAAGGTTCGGCTTCCGACATGTCTCCAAGCTCACCGCTTTTGGATCTAAGTGAGCTTTCATGTCACGTGTCCTTCACCTCAGCCCTGTTTATGCTCTGTAAACCGGTGTTCGAACCATATTTCTGAACCTGTTAGCGTGAGACAATAGGCGGCGTTTCTGGGATGCCGCCATCCGTCTGCCGTGCAGTTCACAGGCGGTTGCGCCTGCTACAGTTGCTACGCCGCTCTCGTGTTGCGCCGAGTGTGGTGGGGTGTGGCGCCTGCTGCAGTTGCTACGCCGCTCTCGTGTTGTGCCGGGTGTGGTGGAGTGTGGCACCTGCTAAAGTTACCCCGCTCTCGTGTTGCGCCGAGTGTGGTGGGGTGTGGCGCCTTCTACAGTTGTTACCCCGCTGTCGTGTTGCGCCGAGTGTGGTGGAGTGTGGCGCCTGCTACAGTTGTTACCCCGCTGTCGTGTTGCGCCGAGTGTGGTGGAGTGTGGCGCCTGCTACAGTTGTTACCCCGCTGTCGTGTTGCGCCGAGTGTGGTGGAGTGTGGCGCCTGCTACAGTTGTTACCCCGCTGTCGTGTTGCGCCGAGTGTGGTGGAGTGTGGCGCCTGCTACAGTTGTTACCCCACTGTCGTGTTGTGCCGAGTGTGGTGGAGTGTGGCGCCTGCTGTCTCTGTGCTTGCCCGCCCAGTTGTGCTGGTGACGACACCCCTGTTGCGCGTGTTGTGTCCGGCGAACGCTGTCGGCAGCCGGCCGTGCTCGCACCGTCCATGTGCCAGCTTGTGGCGGTGCGTGACAGCTGCTGGTGCCGGCAGCGTACTGAAGCCGGGTGAGGTTCGGCTGTACACGTGGGAGCGGCCGTCCACGGACCGCTCACTCTGCTGGACCTGCGGCAAGGTCAAGGACCGGCTGGAGGACCTGATCAAGGTGAGCGGAGCACAAGGACTAGCCGGTGGAGGTGATGTGGAGCGATGTATTGTATGAATCATTACAGCTAATCCGCGGACACGCGTTTGTGCCTTATGCCGGGTGCTACCCTATTTCCTGATATTTGATCCTGCTCTCCGGTGTGTTTGTTGATCCAGCACTGAGCCTGTCTACCGGCGTATTTATCTGGCCCTGATACTTTTCCTCCGGCGTATTGATCCGACACTGATGTTTGTCCTCCGGTGTATTGAACCGGTAATGGTCCTTCAACTAACATCGTCTGCTTTAGGATGGCATCGAAGAGTTCAAGGGCGACGACGGCTCTACCCTCTACTGGGTCAGCTTCCTGGACGGCATGCAGCGCACCCTGATGTTCACCGCCGACCTGGTGGCGGCTACACAGGCGCAGGATGCCGGTACGGACTGGGGTCGGGAGCAGTCAGGTGGCGCCCACATGACCTATGACCGGGGACGCGGGCTCGACCCATCTCAAGTACGATTGGAGACGTAGACTAGCCAGGCGAGTTCCACCTAGCGTACGACTCGGAATTGAGATTACTCAGGCGAGTCCCCACCTAATGCCTGGCTGGGGACTGCGGATGGTCAGGTAGCGCCCACCTGGGGTTCGGCCAGGGGGTGATCGGGCGGCTGCCACCGTGATTTTCACGGTACATGGTGGACGCGCCACCATTTCTGGCTCGCTCCTACCTGTAGGTACAAGTATGACGGCATACGTACCTTCGCTGGAAGAACAGATGAGTGAGTGACATAGGCGGCTGGGATAGTGGCTGGTCGCAAGTTGTCCCGACATCGCAGGATCGGCTGCGGTCGATGGGCGGCTACAGTGTCGCTGTCTTCTCGGGTGACCGGTGCCTGCGTTGCAGTGGAACTGGAGCGACTCGACCAGGAGGTGACTGTGGAGATCGAGGGCATCGGTCTGTCGCTGATCAACAACGTCACGCAGTCGGACATCGTGTACATGGGCATTACCAGGTGGGTCCGGTTCTGACCCGCCCCAGTCCTGAGGGGCTATGTCGGTCTGGCCCTGACCCACCCCGGCCATGGGGCGACTGTGTGGGTCTGGCTTTGACCCGCCCCGGTCCTGAGGGGCTCTGTCGGTCTGGACCTCCCTGTCCTGGGGCGACTATGTGGGTCTGGCTCTGACTCGCCCCGGCCCTGAGGCGACTGGAAGTGCTCTTTGACTGGCTGCGCTCGGGACTTTCTTATCCACGGTACTGGCCCGGGCCGGTGTCGGGTATCGGCTAGTCGTGGTGCGGATGCTTCTCCACACGTCCGGTGTGTGTCACTATGTGGGATATCAGAGACGGCAGATACCTGACTGTGTTTTGATGACGTCATCTGTCCGTCCATTAAGCTGATGGAATATTTTGCTGTCTTTCGGCGTATTGCGTGCGGTATGCGGAGGTAGGATCTCTGGGTTGATTAACGAGTCACGGTGTGGCAATGCCTCCCCGGCGACGGCCTGACGCCCGCCCGTGTGGTGTGCTCCAGCTCGGGGGTGATCTGGGAGACGCAGAAGGCTCGCGGTAAGCGGTTCCGCGGCATGACCGGCCTGCAGTGCGCCCTGCTGGAGCGCGCGCACCTCAACTTCGTCAACCAGGTGCGCGTCGGCGGCAACCCGCCGGCGCGCGTCACTCTGGACAACAGGATGGAGGTGAGCGGCCCCTGGCCACCCGGCTACCAACATACCAACCGGCCGGCGCGCGTCACTCTGGACAACAGGATGGAGGTGAGCGGCCCCGGCCACCCGGCTACCAACATACCAACCGGCCGGCGCGCGTCACTCTGGACAACAGGATGGAGGTGAGCGGCCCCGGCCACCCGGCTACCAACATACCAACCGGCCGGCGCGCGTCACTCTGGACAACAGGATGGAGGTGAGCGGCCCCTGGCCACCGGCTACCAACATACCAACCGGCCGGCGCGCGTCACTCTGGACAACAGGATGGAGGTGAGCGGCCCCTGGCCACCCGGCTACCAACATACCAACCGGCCGGCGCGCGTCACTCTGGACAACAGGATGGAGATGAGCGGCCCCGGCCACCCGGCTACCAACATACCAACCGGCCGGCGCGCGTCACTCTGGACAACAGGATGGAGGTGAGCGGCCCCTGGCCACCGGCTACCAACATACCAACCGGCCGGCGCGCGTCACTCTGGACAACAGGATGGAGGTGAGCGGCCCCGGCCACCCGGCTACCAACATACCAACCGGCCGGCGCGCGTCACTGGACAACAAGATGGAGGTGAGCGGCCCCTGGCCACCGGCTACCAACATACCAACCAGCCGGCGAAGAAGATAAGATTCAATTCTTCAGGTTCTCCAAAGATGTGGACAGAAGGACAGGGCGAGTGAAAGCTACGAGGAGGAAAACAACTTTATCTCATTCTGTATCTCTCCATCTCAGTGGTGCACCGCTTATATTTGGCAAATAATGCCTACACTCTCGCTGGATGGAACATCTGTACCCACAATTTTGCTGTTCACACTCTTGGAGAAGTATACACCTTCACAGGGGCGGATATGAGTCACTGTGGAATTTACCCCTCCCCCATGAGAAGTGGCGCCCTTCTGACCGGGAAAAGGCGCCCGTTCAAGGGGTCTCGAGTGCCCCACCCCCACCCAACGGATTTGTCAGCTAATGGCTCTCCTCTCAGAAGAATAGTCGTCCCTTGGAGAGGAAAGAGCGCCCTCCTGAGAGGAAAAGGCGCCCTTCCAGTATGCTCAAGTGTGTCTCCGTCCCTGCGGACGTGGGATCTCTGGGTTGATTCACGGGTCACGGTGCGACAATGTCACCCCGGCCACAGTATGCGGACGTGGGATCTCTGGGTTGATTCACGAGTCACGGTGCGACAATGTCACCCCGGCCACAGTATGCGGACGTGGGATCTCTGGGTTGATTCACGGGTCACGGTGCGACAATGTCACCCTGGCCACAGTATGCGGACGTGGGATCTCTGGGTTGATTCACGGGTCACGGTGCGACAATGTCACCCTGGCCACAGTATGCGGACGTGGGATCTCTGGGTTGATTCACGGGTCACGGTGCGACAATGTCACCCTGGCCACAGTATGCGGACGTGGGATCTCTGGGTTGATTCACGAGTCACGGTGTGGCAATGTCACCCTGATGATATCCTGCGAAAGGTGCTGAGCTAAGGCCGACCTTAGTTGCTTATCTTCCCGATCAAACGAATATATAGAAGGCAAATTTTCAAAGGTGTCGTGTGTCATCGCGAGGAACGAATTGGGATAACATTGAACACCATATAAGTTCCCTGATCTCTAAATATCTTCGACGGTGAGTTTCTACTCAGTACACAAGACGTGATATGGCGGACGTGACGGCATTATCACAAGGAGTTCGGTGATTATTCAGATTTGCATGCTACCGTTTACTTCGAAATCGTATATCTACGATTTTTAACACTCATTCTCTTCTTTTTGTCTTAACCCTATTATCGGTAGGGGACTCTGACCCGGTTGATATGGCCCTCAATGACAGCCTGACCCAGTCGGCACGACCCTCGGTGACAGCCTGGCCCGGCCGCCAGGTGGACTTCTCAGCGATGCAGCTGCTGGCGCCCAACCGGCGGTACTTGCGGCGCACCTTCCAGAGCGGCCTGTGGCTGCAGCTGCGCAGCTCTGCCCACCAGCAGCAGATCCACGCCCGGCTCAACCGGATCCAGGTGGACAACCAGCTGCGCGACAGCGTGTTCCCCGTGGTGCTGGCGCCCGTGCCGCCGCCCAAGTCTGTCGCTGCCGACAGCGGTGAGTGTCTCCCGCGTGTGGTCGACGGCGGCGGCGGCCGGTAGCCGTGCTGTGTTGGTGAGCTGGCTGGTGCAGTGTTGGACGGCTACCAATGTACCAATAGCCATCCAGTCCGCCGTAGTCGCTGAGCTGGGCGGCTACCAGTAGCCCTGCGGTGTTGGTGGGTTGGGCGTCTACCGCTGGAAGGCTACCAGTAGCCCTGCGGTGTTGGTGGGTTGGGCGTCTACCACAGGGTGGCTACCAGTAGCCGTGCAGTGTTGGTGGGTTGGGCGTCTACCACTGGGCGACTCCCTGACTACCAGTAGCCGTGCTGTGTTGATGGGCTGGTCGGCTCTTTTTATGACTTTGACTCTTCTCAGTGGCAACCGGCTGACGGGGTCATCGACATTTTGGGTCAGGTGGGGATTGGCAATAATCAGCCATGGTTAGCTTTCTGTTGGCGCCCAATGTTCTTCGTCACAGCCACGTTATCCAGATCCATATCCAGGGAACATTTCTGATATGGACGTCACACTACTGCTTATTGCTGGTTTGTTCAACGCATAAGTAATCAATAAATCAATTGATGGTGATCCTATCTGAACTCTGATTGAGTCAAGCCTTCCCTACCCTCGTTCCGTGTTGACCCTGCCGTAACTCATTTCGGCGCTAATATTTAGCATATTTCGTTCAGTGTTTCCTCGACTCCACTCGACATCTCCGTGTCGTGACCTCTGATAAACATTGACCTAACACGACCCACATGTTGCAGTGCCGAAGCCATTCGTAGAAATGTCGGTAGTGGAGCGCCTAGCCGAACACACGATTGTCAAACAGTACAAGTACTGCAAGATACTGATCCAGGAGTTCCACGTCAAACTAGACCAGGGCTTCCTCAGTGCCCTCATGGACGTTCTCAGCGTGGACAAACTCGGCAGGCACACGGTGAGGTGTGGACAAACTCAGCAGGAACACGGTGAGGTGTGGACGAATTCAGCAGGCACACGGTGAGGTATGGACGAACTCAGCAGGCACGCGGTGAGGTGTGGACAAACTCAGCAGGCACGCAGGGAGGTGTAGACGAACTCAGGAGGCACACGGTGAGGTATGGACGAACTCGGAGGCACACGGTGAGGTGTGAACGGGTACAGAAGGAACGTGTATGGTGAGAAACAAGCCAATTCAGGTCACGGGAAATGCAGTTCTTCAGATATATAGATCCCACAAAGATATAGTGAGGAAAGGTGATGTGCAAACACCAAGTGGTGTTTTTGAATTGAGAATCCACAGCTTTGGGGTTATAAACGATAGCGGAAATGATGGCAAAATGACACGATAAACGGACAAGGCTGATTGGATGCGAATTCCCGGCCTACCGGTATTGTCCTACTGTGCATGCATAGTGCAAATGCTGATCTGCCATCCAGCGACTGCAGACGCGTCGGCATTGTTTTAAAGCAATGGCGTTTTGTTTCTGTTTTGCTGCATTGGCAGTGACTGCATTTTGACGTTTTCATTTCCACATCTGGCTCGGCTGTCGGCAGAAAGAGCTGGTGGAGAGTGACATGGAGGTAGCGATGGAAGAACTCAAGCAACGGGTAGCCATCCGAAGCATGCGGGAGCAGCGCAACTTCTTCGACTTCCTGCACTTCTCTCCACTGAAGGTCGGTTCGATGTCGTGCCGCTAATGTCGGATCTGTTTATATGCTTTATGACTTGTGTGGCTAACTCGAGGATTGCAAAGATATTCATCGTTATGGGTAATATACCAGTGGTGTAATATATCAATGATCGCGAGTATTGCATGTTTGTAATTCTGGCTTAGTGGGCATATATCTGGAGCTGATCTCCGAATTCTCTTCTCACTCCAATTATAAACTTTAGTCGAGCGCCATAACTACATTGATGTGTTACCCCTAGATGTCACTGGTAAGCCCTTCGTCCTCTATGATCAGAATCCTTGAACTTTTGGGATCATCCGTTACCGCTGATCTGACCCTTCAAGCTCCGAGGTCAGCCCTCCGTCACATCGGGCGTAATCCCCAGATCCACGTGAGCTTCTCGATGACGGGCGGCTCCAGCTCGGAGGGCAGCCCGCCCATCACGTCGGGCTTCATCAACCTCCTGCTACAGAGCGTCGGCGTCACCCTCACTGAGATCCAGGACGTCATCTTCAAGTGGGTTCAAGTCGGATACCTCGGAAAATGTCTGTCTTGACGTCATACGAAGCACTTCACCAACCTAAAAATGCTCTGCCACAGAGAATGTCAAACAACTTTTTAACCCGGAGTATGTTATTTCTCGCCTTTCCTTATCTCACCTCATCGCACTTACCCCGTCGCAATTAAAGGCAGCTGTTGGTTACACGGGAATATATTTATTGTACTACTTGTGTTCCCGGATGTGCACGTTGGTGCGTTATTCAGTTAGTTCTTTTGTTTGCATGTGTCCATTCGTTTGTTGTGGCATTTGCCACAACAAACGAGACCCGGCTCCCCAGACCTGGCTCTGCTTGCAGTGGCCACGTCAGCTCGTGTGGCAGTTCTCGTCTGACGGCTGTCTCGGGCGGCTCTGTTGGCAGGCTGGCCTATTTCCAGCGAGAGCACCAGTTCCTCTCGCAGTCGGAACTGACCTCCGAGGTGGTGGCCCACTACGCTGGCCAGGCCGTCAAGCAGCTGTACGTGCTGGTGCTGGGCCTGGACGTGATCGGCAACCCGTTCGGTCTGGTGGTGGGCCTCACCGACGGCGTGTCGGACCTCTTCTACGAGCCCGTCCAGGTCAGCGCCGGCCGGCCTGCCGGAGCCCGGTACAGCATGGCGGGTCTGGTGGGCACGTCAGTGCTGAAAATGCCGACATGGGCGCTATATTATCAACATGGTCGATGCGCCCTAAAGCCCAAATAACTAACAAAATGCTGACAGCTCACAGTGGAGATCGGAAATGGGTGGGAAGTACCCACCACAAATGGGCTCTCGCCACCGAGCCACTGCGACAATTCAGAGCGCAGGTGGTGGCGCGTGAAGCCGTCCATTCGCAGAGAATGACGCCCTGGCTGGATAATCGTCACATGTCTCGAGCTTAATGTTCTACCACATTTTGTGTGACGGTTGAATTGTGTTTGTGTAAGGGCAAAGTGTTGATGTTGGGTAATATGAAGGGCGAGTACGGGTGTGGCCGAACATCTGAGGAAGGGATATTATGAAGACCGAACACGGATGAGAATGTGTTGATGAAATCACGAATGTGAAGCAGCGCTTTCAGTGTCCCACTTCCTACTGCTGGGCAAAAGGGAAGATGCCTCATTTATTTTTGTTAGTGCAGGGACTGATTATTCTAGCCTGCCCACTAGTCCCTGCCTGCCTGTCACAATGTGTCACACACAATGTGTTCGTGCAGGGACTGATTATTCTAGCCTGCCCACTAGCTGTCCCTGCCTGCCCGTCACAATGTGTCACACACAATGTGTTCGTGCAGGGACTGATTATTCTAGCCTGCCCACTAGTTGTCCCTGCCTGCCCACTAGCCTGCCCACTAGTTGTCCCAGCCTGCCCACTAGCCTGCCCACTAGTTGTCCTGCCTGCCCACTAGCCTTCCCACTAGTTGTCCCTGCCTGCCCACTAGCCTGCCCACTAGTTGTCCCTGCCTGCCCACTAGCCTGCCCACTAGTTGTCCTGCCTGCCCGTCACAATGACGTGGTCCAGACAATTTTTGTGGAAATATATCTGACTTAGAACTATGCTGACCATGCCAGTTGGCACGCCCCGTAAAAAAGAATCATGAAATTGCAATTTATGTTTCTTCTTCCACTCCCATTTACAAAGATCTTTATTGGAAATTAGACCAACTCAGAAAGTACGAAAGCAGTCCCGTCAATTAATAACCCCGATATTTGCATTCAGCATCTCTATGTCGGTATAAAAGCCCTCTTGTGCTTGAGGCTCTCGATTCACTTTTGATGCAACCATCATTCACACCACCAATCTCGATTGTTTATCATACGCAGCGTACACAGAGTGTGGTATGAAATGTGATCGCGTCACAGCCCGTGGCCAGTTTGCCGTAGAGAGTTACGGTGATTTAACTCTGAGGGCCCAGACGGGTGCTGAGAATCTAACGCTGCGGGTCTGAAGGGTCCTGGTCAGCGATGGGAAGCGTGACCTCTTGTGTGCCGTGCAGGGTGCGATCCAGGGCCCAGGAGAATTCGCCGAAGGTCTGGCGCTGGGTGTGACCAGTCTCTTCAGTCATGCTGTCGGCGGCACCGCCGGAGCCGTCTCCCGCATCACAGGAACTCTAGGTGTGTACCAATCTCCCGCATCACCGAAACTCTAGGTGTGTACCAATCTCTCACATCACCGGAACTCTAGGTATATGCCAACCTCCCGCGTTACCGGAACTCTAGATGTGTACCAATAACCGGAACTATATGTGTGTACCAATCTCCCGCATCACCGGAACTCTAGGGGTGTACCAATCTCCCGCATCACCGGAACTCTAGATGTGTAAAAATATCCCGCATCACCGGAACTCTAGGTGTATGCCAATCTCCCGCGTTACCGGAACTCTAGGTGTGTACCAATCTCCCGCATCACCGGAACTCTAGGTGTGTGCTAATCTCCCGCATCACTGGAACTTTAGGTGTGTGCCAATTACCGGAACTCTAGGTGTCTACTAATCTCCCGCATCACCGGAACTATAGGTGTGCACCAATCTCCCGCCTCACGGGATCTCTATGTATATACCAATCTCCCACATCACGCGAACTCTAGACAATTATTCGTCTGTCCTGTATCACAGGAGCTCTGGGCAAGATTAATCTCTCCTGTATCACAAGAACTTTGAGCAAGTATTCATCTCTCCTGTATCACAGTAATTATGAGTAGAAACCGATGTGTTTCTTGCATTGCGGTTACATTGAGAGACATTAGTCTGTCTGTCTTGTGCACTACGGGTAATCGTGCTAGACAACTTTCTTTCCCATTCTCATTATTAGAGAAACTTGGGGTAGAAGACCCCCCCCTAAGAAAACTATTATACGCATTGAGCACTTGTGTATCACTTGGATCCGTATATTTACATACATGCGGTGCGCGGCGGCTGACGGCCAGACTGCTGTGGTCAGACGGCTGCTCTGTCTATTGTCCACAGGGAAGGGCATTGCAGCTCTGACTCTGGACCAGGATTACCAGCAGAAGCGGCGTGAGGCACTCAACAGACGTCCGGCAGACTTCACCGGCGGCATCGCTGAAAGCGGCCGCGGACTACTCATGGTGGGTCTCGTCCGTACCCTGTTGTATCGTACTGTATCGTGTCGTACCGTACCGTACCGTACCGTACCGTACCGTACCGTACCGTACCGTACCGTACCGTACCGTACCGTACCGTACCGTACCGTACCGTACCGTACCGTACCGTACCGTACCGTACCGTACCGTACCGTACCGTACCGTACCGTACCGTACCGTACCGTACCTTGTACCGTACCTTGAGTCATGCAGAAGCAGCGTCTCTGTCTGGTTCTGACGGCCAGCTGTGGTTTGGCAGGGCGTGGTGGACGGTGTGACTGGTGTTGTCAAGAAACCGATGGAGGGCGCCCAAGAGGAGGGAGCCCTGGGCTTCGTCAAGGGCATGGGCAAGGGCATGGTGGGTCTGTTCACTCGGCCGACGTCCGGAGTGGTGGACTTCGCCAGCGGCTCATTGGACGCCGTCAAGCGGTAGGTGACAGTCATGCCATCAGCGGCTGGTGGTAGCTGCGTCTATAAGCTGTGTTGTAATCCATTGTGGCGACATGTCTGTCCACGACTGGCCTGCCTGATGCCAGCGTTCGGCATTTGTCGTTCAGAAAGGCTGGTGAGATTCAAGCGTGATGGTTGACATCTGGGTCTTCGAATGTTGTCCGCAATATCGTTCGTTGTTCTAGTGACGAGATAATATTGCTCTTGTGACCAGATAATATTTTATTTTCTTCGTATGCACGATGCACTGTAGCGTGCTATTACAGGAGCTAGAACATCTGTAGTGTCATATTGAGGTAGTGATATACCTCGTTGCATAAAGTTGGGAGATGCCTGTGCAAGGCTGCCACCTGCGGTAGTGTCAATTGTTGCCCATGTTTTGTTTTTCTTTCAGTTGGCGAAAGCAGACGGATATTAAGTTCGTAAAAAAGCTGAACAGGTTACTTACATTTCAGTCTTGTTCTGTGTGGATTTCAACATGTTTTGAAGGCCCAATCCTCGGGCATGGGACTCGATCTGATGCACTTATGATATCCATTCTGAAAACCATCCTCGGGTGCCCGATCACGCTATCTGTCCTGCAAAGCCGTTCCTTTGCCCAAGTACTGCCTGAAATGCAACACCTGTGGATTACGTCATGTTTGACCTCCATACTTCAGATGCGGAGTTCTCCTTTGTGATCGACAAAATGTCCCCATTATTGCCCTATTTTGGGAATGTAACCTTGGTATGTTTGCAGATGGGCATTTAGACTTCAGGCACAGAATTGCCCAAATGGAGACGGGTAGTTACGGATGACACCTAGGGTGTTCTAGTGATGATTTCCTTTTGTTTGACTGCAGTATTCGTGTGATTACCATTTTGTTTTGAGTGTTTCGCCTGCTGAAGTTTGATTCGATGAGTGTCATTGGGTCATACAAGTGGTGGAGGTGCACGTTCGTTGGTTCGTTATGGGGACAGGTGTTGGAAAGTATGTCATGGTTGCGTGTGTGATGATTATATGAAGTTCCATTGTCCCTGGCAGGGAATCGATTAGATGTGATGCATGACCATCTGGTGTTATTATATTGCTATGATTGATGGTGTGATTGTGTATGACTTGCTATGGTTGTTGGCGTGTTTGTGTATGACTTGTATGCAGACTGTTCCGGTGTGAGTGTTTCATACTATTTGTTCCTACAGCGCCTGTTCGTCTCGCGCTGGCCGTTCATGTTCAGCCCATGTGTGCTGTTCGATTCCTCAACGTTACCAATCAACTGTGGTATCTCAGTCCGGAATATGTATGGGTCGGTCCTCAGTTCGATACCAGTCGATCCTCAGTTTGGTACGTGTGTGTGTGCGGTCCTTAGTCCGGTGTGTGTGTGTGTGTGTGTGTGTGTGTGTGTGTGTGTGTGTGTGTGTGTGTGCGTGTGTGCGTGCGTGCGTGCGTGCGTGCGTGCGTGCGTGCGTGCGTGCGTGCGTGCGTGCGTGTCTGTTCTCAGTCCGGTATGTGTGTCGGTCCTCATTCCGATGTGTGTTTTGGTCCTCCATCTTGTACGTGTGCGTCTCGGTCGTCAGTCCGGTATTTGTCTCGGTCCTCTGTCTGGTACGTGTGTGTCTGTCCTCAGTCCGGTATGTGTGTCGGTCCTCAGTCCGGTATTTGTGTCGGTCCTCAGTCCGGTATTTGTGTGGTAGTCCTCAATCGAGTGGTTGGGAGGGTGTCAATCATCAGTAAGGCATGTGTGTTTGTGTGCATGATAGTATGCGTGCATGTGAGTATGGGTGTATCGGTCCTTGCGGCGATGGCCGTATTTATCGGTCCTCAGTCATGGTTTATTTGTCTGTCAGTCTGATGTGAGCTTTTCGGTAATTATGTCTTGGCAACCCATTGCCTGTTACTCAGTGCGTGTCCGTTTTATGATTGTGTGTCCGTGTGGGTCGATTCTAAGTCTGGTGTATGAGCGCGTTTGTGTGTCGATCGCCTACCTGATGGCTGTGTAGGTGTCGGTCCTCGGTTGGGATGTGTGTGTCTCCGTGTGTGTCCGCCCGCTGACGCTCCCAGCCGCCGCAGGACTATGGATCAGGACGAGGTGGTACACCTGAGGCCGCCGAGACACTTCCAGGCGGACAGAATCATCCGGCCGTACGTCCGGCACGAGGCTGAGGGAGCCAAGATGCTGCTGGTTAGTGGCACTCGTTGGTAAAGGAACAGCTGTCCAAACAATGATGATGGTTATCCGAAGGTGTAGACCCATATTCATTACATTAGGTGCACTTTACTTGTTTCTGCACTGACGTTTGTTCTTTTCCAGTAGCATGCGCTCCTCCAATTGCATTGCTTCAACCAGTTATGCCCCTGGACCCTATAAGTGGATAAGTCTTTGAAGGGTCACCACAAAGGCGTAGTTTGCATTATGCTGAACGATAAAATGGTTCGACAAACCGAGGCTTTGGTCTTGGATTCCGAAACATAGCGACTTAAGACCTTTGAGATAATTTTCATTAGCTGACACTCATGTCCTGGATCCCCAAATATCATTAAGTTGAACCATTATCCATCCTACGTCTTGAAAGATACATTAGTAAAGTTAGCATTTCTATTGGGCGTCCAAAAGTATGCAGTGAACTATGCGTTGCATACCACTTCAAGTGGCGATAAAGCTTGGTTCTGTGAGTGTTATGTCAGCCAATTTACCAAGTTGGAAGCATCACGTTCAAATTTTGTTTCTGTTGAACCTCAAATTTTGATCCTCTGTTCTGGATGTTTGTTATATTAAAAATAACCCAATTGGATCTTCAATATATAAATATATTCGGTACAATACACGCAATCTTCCTTTCAGCTTCTACTTTCAATTTGCATTCGTCAATCTCTTATTTCCAACGCAACCATCATTGTGAGTCGGATTTCAATCCCGTAGAATAGCTAGGCAATACGTATGGAAGGTCCTGAATCATATAGTGTACTGTTGGTTCTTGACCAGAATAAATACTATATCCCGGATCTTGGTGGATCTTGGATGGAACAGTTGGCTGGGCTCATAGGGAGCGCTGAATCTTGTGATCCACCATTACACCCTGAGCTCTAAGGACATGTCTGCTCCGGCACCACATCTGGCTGGTGCTGTAGACGTGGTGCGGCAGTGTCACCAGCGCCGGCACCACATCTGGCTGGTGCTGTAGACGTGATGCGGCAGTGTCACCAGCGCCGGCACCACATCTGGCTGGTGCTGTAGACGTGATGCGGCGGTGTCACCAGCGCCGGCACCACATCTGGCTGGTGCTGTAGACGTGATGCGGCGGTGTCACCAGCTCCGGCACCACATCTGGCTGGTACTGTAGACGTGATGCGGCGGTGTCACCAGCGCCGGCACCACATCTGGCTGGTACTGTAGACGTGATGCGGCGGTGTCACCAGCTCCGGCACCACATCTGGCTGGTGCTGTAGACGTGATGCGGCGGTGTCACCAGCGCCGGCACCACATCTGGCTGGTGCTGTAGACGTGATGCGGCGGTGTCACCAGCGCCGGCACCACATCTGACTGGTGCTGTAGACGTGATGCGGCGGTGTCACCAGCGCCGGCGCCCGCAGGAGCTGGAGAAGGGCCGCTACGCCACCACTGACGCGTACGTGGCGCACGCCATCTGCCGGCCAGACCGGCGGCTCGTGTTCCTCATCACCGACTTCAGGGTGCTGCTGCTCAACAAGAACGAGATCTTCGGCAACTGGCAGGTTTGTCTTACCTACCTGAATAACAACGAAGAATGGCTCTCAGGTGCTCCTGGGTTTTAGACATTGTGTGTAAAGAAAACATACGACCTTCAATATACCAGGAGGTGCTGAGTTGACATCAAAAGTAACGATAAAGATTATACTTTATTACCCAACGTTTCGGCCAGGGGCCATCGTCAGGAGTGATGAAAAAAAGCTCAAGCTTAAAAATTGAAAAAAGCACGCGGGAAAAAAGCGTGCAAAAAGACACGTGGAATGCCGAAAAGCCTTCTCAGTGGTGCAGACGCTCACAGAAACTCCAAACCAGAAACAAACCATGTCAAGAAGGAATCCACTGAGGAAGCCCGAGCCGATGGTCCATATACATATCGATGCATACACTCACGATATGTATATGGACCATCGGCTCGGGCTTCCTCAGTGGATTCCTTCTTGACATAGTTTGTTTCTGGTTTGGAGTTTCTGTGAGTGTTTGCACCACTGAGGAGGCTTTTCTGCATTCCACGTGTCTTTTTGCACGTTTTTTTCCCGCGTGTTTTTTTTCAATTTTTAAGCTTGAGCTTTTGCATTACTTCTGACGATGGCCCCTGGCCGAAACGTTGAGTAATAAAGTATAATCTTTATCGTTACTTTTGATGTCAACTCAGCACCTTCTGGTATATTGAAGGTCGTATATTTTATTTACACGCAATACCTGAATAACACTAGTGTGCGCGGCAACTGGCAGGTGTGTCTTACCTACCTGAATAACACTAGTGTGTGCGGCAACTGACAGATGTGTCCTACCTATCTGAATAATACTAGTATGTATGGCAACTGACAGGTGTGTCCTACCTACCTGAATAACACTAGTGTGTGCAGCAATTGACAGGTGTGTCCTACCTACCTGAATAACACTAGTATGTACGGGAACTGGCATGTGTGTCCTACCTACCTGAATAACACTAGTGTGTACGGCAACTGACAGGTGTGTCCCACTTACCTACCTACCTGAATAACACTAGTGTGTACGGCAATTGGCAGGTGTGTCCTACCTACCTACCTACCTGCCTACCTGAATAACACTAGTGTGTATGGCCGATGACATCGTGACCCACTCTCCCTCCCTCGCCAGGGCGCTGCATTGCGCCCCTCGCCTGAGCACAGTAATGTACACAACTAACGTCCTGCTCTGGGCGCTGCAGTGTATAAGGCGACAAGACAGCAGTATGTTCCCTCTTGGACAGTGTTGCACATAACCGTTGGCCCTCACCTCTGGGAAATACAGTGCAAAAAAATCGCTAAGCGCAGAAGTGCACCTTACTTCGGGGCATAGTAGGTTACGGAGTTCGGACACCACCGTTAATAACAAAGGTGTACATCAGAGATGCACTTTCCCTTCCACAACTTCTTCCGCGAGAAGGTCGTCTGGCCGACGGCGAACAAGAACACGTGTGCAGCGTTTTGTATGCTAAATTTTCACTGACGTGCTCCTTTTGTCGCAATGGCCGACGCAGCAGTGTGGCAGGTCGATTCGTGGAGACGCTCGAATACATTCAGAGAGACATCCAAGGTGGCGCGGGGACAGCCCGGTGTCTGTGTTGCCTCGAGTGGTCTGGTTCGGCTAAGGACCTGCGTAACTGTCTGAGGATTTTACACTGGGACATCTGCAGAGGCCCTCGAGACTGTGGGATGAGTTCCAGCAATGTTCGGAGCGCCACGTAAATGGCTACGGCTACTGCGTTGACGTATAGTGAGGCTCCGGTCGTGGCAAGGGGGTCCGAGAAACATTTGGTGATGCCCAGGGAACGTTCAAATGAACTCTGTACATCCTGTCAGAACGACACTGTCAATAGTATCAGAAAGTAGTTTTGTGGTTCTTCAACGGTGGAAGATGTCGACAAACGTCTGCGAATGTATTCCTTCCATTTGTTCGTTAAAAACTCGCGTTCTCGACTTGTAAACGCGCGTGTTTCCGAATAGCTGTACCCACCGACGAGTTGCCTTTGCACGACCGCATCTGGCAGGCGCCAGTGTGTTGCGCTGCATTGTGCTGACCGCTTATGCCGGCCGCAGGTGGAGTGCACGTTCATGTGGAAGGAGATGAGCGGACCGCCGACGCTCATCGCCAAGGGCCTGCAGCTTTGCGTGCCCACGTCCAAGAGGGGCTTCTCACTGTGGCGCGGCGGCGACTCGGTTAAGATGGTGCCCATCGCTGACAAGACGAGTGCTGTGGTGAGTGCTCGACGGCCAACATCGGCTCCTGTATGTCGCTTCGGGAGAGGAGACTATGTAACCGTTCGTGAGAGGAGACTACAGAGGCGCCAAGTAACCGTTCGATGGTCGAGCAATCAGGTCGCTAGTGACCGGGTGGCACGAGGGACGCTGAAGTTGGTCGTGGGTCAGTATGGTGGTGGTAGGTAGCATGGGTTGAAGTCTAGACCTTGCTCGTGTGTGGCAGTCGGAATATAAATGACAGGCACAGGGCACATGTTCTAGTTGAGATGTAAGAATACTTATGTCTTCTTTTAGGTGTGGTGATTGCGTACAATGTGACTATCGAAAGTGCAAGGCCACTCACTACTGTTGGATTATATTTTCAACCTTCTTCAATGCCTTTAAATAGTTAATTCTAGAAACCAATAGATGCGCCACAACCACTGCTTACTACTTCATCGCTGCTTTGAATGTGCTTCCCTTGGACTTTTGGGTCGTAAAGAAGGCCTGGAATTGTCGAGTGGTATTTATTGATGTGTTTCAGTGGATGCGTAACAAGATGGAGGAGACGATGCTGCAGTATAGCGTGTAGACGTCGCGCCATTACCCGGATCAGGACCGGAGCCTGATTGACTGCCGACCGGGCCAGCTGCGGTGGGCCGGCGCAACTGGACTGGTGTTCGGTGGTGCTGCCGGCCGGGCCGACTGCGGCAGATGCGCAGAGCACATGCCTGCAGACCTGTTTCTCCGACTCTCCTCTGTCACCTCTCGTGACCTCCCGGACGGCCAGGGAGCCGTCTAACTGTGTTGCCTTCCCTGACTACGGGTGTCCTGCTGCCGCGTGAGGCTGTGCGCCGCCGCCGCCGACGACGAATGCGGTAGCGGCGCCGATCTGTCCCTATTGAGGCTTGTTTGCCACCTCGCTTGTGCCCGTGGCTGCGGACCTCGGCATTGTGCTGTCCTGAGCTGCCGCCTGACGTGGCCCTGTGTTGTATCCACTCACCCGCGTGACGTGTCAGTGACGCAATTATTTGACCTGTACCCGACCCACAGCTGGGGAGTTACTCGACTGTTTAGCTGGGCGCTAGTTGGGGAGTATCGAGGCAATGCATCCGGGCCACATCTCCAGACCATCTGGACGAATGGGAGGGGTGTTGTGTTCTCGCAGCCCCGCCCCGAGCTGACTGGGCTGCTCCACCAGTCGCCTCTCGTATGCTCTGTCCACTCGTGTGGGGTCCGTTTTCTGATAGATTCCGCTGGAAGGACGCCGCTCGAATTGATACAGGGTTCTAGTCTTTGCTATGATGCAAATTGCTGTGCGTGTGGAAGCTGCTGTTTCTAATCGTGTGCTCTAACTGGCTACTGCTGTGTTCTCAGTAATTAGACGGAACGTACTAGCATTAACAAACAAACGGTTTCCGTGTACTAACTAAAAGGTGTGCGCGCCATTGAAAGGATATAACTATTTCAACAGATGCCAACAAGGTGTAACCTAATTGCTTATGTGGAACTTTGCCAAAGATGTGTGAACTTGTTTGTAGTTACGGCGTAGAAAGAAATCGCTCGGAATACTACTAATGCCACCTTACTACTGTTACCGCCCAGCTTCATGTTATCGGTTTCTATGTGCAAGTCCAGCCGTTTCGGAATGTCATGACTATTTGCCTACTCCTCCGCTCCGACTTTTTTGGAGCGGTATGTGATCGAGATCAGAATGTCGGCGACTTTCCCTTGAACTTACCTTTCACATGCCTGTAAGAAGAGGAAGTCTTTCTGTGCTAGCTTTGCTCCCAACACCGAGTTCCAGGGGCACATACGAAAATGTTTAGCTTTGTAGGCTACCAGATGCCGACCAAGATGAGGACGAGGGCACTCCTTTGGGAACTGTCTTATACCATTTCGATGTCATTAGAGATTAGGATCGCTCGTTGTGATGGTGTGTAATCGACTGGGTTGGGAAATTGGTTTCGTTATCAGCTGCGCTTTACCCAGACGGAACTGACGCCTTTGGCCTGTAGTCTATCTTTATCATCATGAAAACGAAATTACGTCTTGCTACCTTCTTTGTTTTTTCGTAGGAAAAACTTTGGTTCTAGGTTCGTTCTTCGTTGGATGAAAATTAGTGTATAGCTGTTGGGCCAAAATGCATATATATTTTTAGTAAGCTGTAGTTAAATTGAACAGTTCACCTGCAAGTTGGGTGTTAGTGTTTGATCTTCTCTGTCTTCGGTCAAAATCCTCTATCCTAGCATTTTGTATTTTGGCGTAGAAGTTCAGACTAGCCACGAATAATCCATCTGAATTTCGTTCTAATATATTCGGTTATGATATTCTAAGATCTCCAGGGAGAATCTTTAAGGACCTTCTAAGAATCGGGATATGCTTGGGAAATGCAAAATATGCTTGGGATCTGGTTGTTGGTGACAGCACTGGTGATGGTATGCTGGTTATCGCGCCTGCCACGCTCGAGTTTGTTCTCGTGCTTGGGAGAGGAACGCCAAGCGTTGTTTAGTTATTGCCATGCATAACCAGATTGCACCTCGCTGGGTTAGCGGCTTTCATTATGTGGTTGTTTGAGGGTGATCGACCTGCATTGCCTGGTGGAATGCTTATATTTCGCTATCGATGAAGGTGGCGATTTGTTTTCTACATATGCTGCTTAAAGGTTTGAAATATAGTGTGGTCTGCTTCGGAAACAAGTCATGGTGTTCGACATCCCAAAGGCTGGCACAGCTTGGATGAACGATTTGTTGTGAAATCATGATGGTGCAACGAGTATGCGCTGCAAAATAAGATTTATCGCTGCACGTGAAAGTGCTCATCTAATGCCGTTTGCCCTTTACTAGAAAATGGCAGACATTTTTCAGCTTCAATTTGTGCATGTCCTCAGTATGCTACGATATTGCCAATTATCCTACGATATTTAAGAGTGGCTGCAATCTGTGTAACTGATGTTGACAGTTCTTGTCATGCAGCATCAAATTATTTCATAAGCAGATTGTTTTGTTAAGTAACAGGTGACTTCGCATTACTAATGATCTTGTCCGTTCTTTGTAAGGCTCTAAGCGTTTGTTTCGAAAATTCGAGGTGTATGTCAAGAACTGACCCGAAGTTTATCAGTGTTTGCATAAATGATGAAAAATTATTTGTCAGCAGCGAAAGGAATGTTTTCGATGTTTAGTCTAATTTAAAGCACTTCCAAGAATGGATGTTGTAAGAATCCTGCCGATGCCATACAAATATTGATACATTCCACATCCGGGGTCTATGCAATACTCTAGCTCCCTGATGTTGGAACCATGTGGGTTACATTCACCAAACGAGTTCATTGCAAATATGCATAGCCACATAGCACAGCACGCAAAGCGCAGTACGCGGACCGTGAAACACTAAGCACAGTACACTGTACACGGATTATGTAGCATCAAGCACTATGTGGTACACGAATCATGTAACATCAAGCACTACGTGGTGCACGAGCCATGTAACACCAAGCACAGCACACGGTACACGGACCATGCAACACCAAGCATAGTACTCGATACACGGAGCATATAGCACCAAGCACAGTACACGGACCATGTAACATCAATCACGGTACACGCTACACGGACCATGCAACACCAAGCACATTGCACAGTACACGGACCATGTAACACCAATCACAGTACGCGGTACATGGACCAAGTAAGATCAATCACAGTACGCGGTACATGGACCATGTAACATCAAGCATAGTACGCGGTACACGGGCCATGGAACACCAAGCACAGTACGCGGTACACGGACCACGTAACATTAATCACAGTACACGGTACACGGACCACGTAACATCAATCGCAGTACACGGTACACGGACCATGTAACACTATGCACAGAACACATTCATGGCCGCGGGTAAGGCCGGCGCCGCAATGCCCTTACAACACGGCAGCCCACTAGCACACCAAACATCACAGCACACCTTACCGGACAAAGACTGACGGACAACACCAAAATATTGGCCACCACCCCGGACAGGCGACTCATCGCACTAGAGACTATCCACAATATGACAACTGACCCACTTATCAACCTCTAGGTTGGCGCGCGCGGCACCCGTGATGCGTAATGTGTGTAGTGTCACATGGCCGTGTACTGCGTACTGTGCATTGTGTTTAATATCTGTGCATATTTGTAGTAGGCGTGTTTGGTGAATGTGATCAACAGTGTGCCAACATTAGGAAGTCATATTGCATAGCACGAGATGTAGATTTTACAAATATTTGCATGGCATTAGCGGGGCATTAATGTATTCTTTAGTTTGTTTTAGCATCTTAGGAAGCGTCGAAAATATAGCTTTCACAGATAATGCCAACTCATTATCTATGAACAAATGTTGGAAAATGATTTGCCAATGTCAACCCCGAGCAAATTACTTCAACATGAAACATTATAATAAACTCATGTGTTAGCATAAAGCTAACACGTGAGCTTCGGGTCCGTTTTCGCCTTACATTCTTCAGTTGCGAAACAATCGCCTTGGATATATATATATATATATATATATATATATATATATATATATATATATATATATATATATATGCATATGGGATGTTGTATTGACATCTAACTCTTCTTTCCATTTTCTTGTTTCGATTCATTGTCCATTCAGTTGTGTATTCTGATTGGATATTAAGGAAAGGAAGTAAATCTAGTTTTGACATTCTGGACGTCCACTGAGTCACGCCCAAGTCCTGTCATCAACTCGGACGTGACATGAGGAGAGAAACTGAGCTGTGAGCAAGTCCTCCGCGTCTGTAGGGCACGGGACTCGTGGATAGATCTTCTACCCAGCTATCGCGGACCAACCAAAAATGGTGCCTCCACTGAGTAGCCCTAGCCTGTTGATCAGACGCCGGGCTGCGGGAAGCAGACAAACTTGGGCGGTACTGACGGACTAGGGCGGTACTGACAGGCTGGGGCGGTACTGCCGGGCTGGGGTGGTACTGACGGACTGGGGCGGTACTGACCGGCTGGCGTGGTACTGATGGCTGGGGCGGTAGTGACGGGCTGGGGCGGTACTGATGTGCTGGGGAAGTACTGACCGGCTGGGGTGATACTGGGGCTGGGGAAGTACTGACCGGCTGGGGTGGTACTGACGGGCTGGGGTAGTACTGACTGGTTGGGACCGCACTGATAGGTTGGAGCGGCACTGACGGGCTGGGGCGACACTGACGGACTGGGCTGGCACTGACTGGCTGGGGCAGCACTGACCGGCTGAGGTCGTACTGATAGGTTGGGGCGGTACTGACGGGCTTGGGTGGTACTGACCGGCTGGGGCGGCAATAATGGGCTGGGGTGGAGCTGATAGACTCACGGAGAACAAGTTGCTGTCTGTCCTTGGCACCACAAACCTGATCCGGTCCGTGGTGGCCATGGCAACACTGACTCGACCTGGTTATGACGGTCTAAGATATAACCTCTGATGTATCGCACCAACTATCACTTAGTGTCTCTCCACCACGGATTGTCATGCTAATAGAACCTCAGCGCGTCACCGTCAATTCGTTGGAAAGTGACATCGGAGGGCAGGTGGAAAATGTAGCCACGGCACCCGTTATCGAAACTAGAGGCTTTGTGCGGACTGTACCATGCTTCTCAACCTGAAAAACGAGATTGTAAGCTTAACAAAATACAATATTGACCTCGCAAAATTATAGTCAGAACAGCGATTGCATAAATCCAACAGTGTATTCGTGAGTGTGGATGGGTTCGTTGCCGCTTAGAACACCGAGTAGCAGATAATCTTAAACTTTCCGCCGCTCCGAAGCATCTCTAATCTCCTGTCATTGAACACATCGTTTCTCGGAGAATGTCGCTAACATCCACGATCGCAGCACGACTCGGCGCCAAATTTGGTCGCCGGCCCGGCGAGTGGCGCGCTCAGCTGTCTCTGCCGCCGGGATCCGATGTGTTCTCCAGCTGCTTGTCGCGCTCGGTCGACTGGTCCGGGCCGGCGCCGCTCTCGGCCTTGTATGGCATGGGTGAGTGGGCGGAGTGGACCGCTCGACCACCACACAACTCCAGCCGAGCGGTCTAATCTGATCGGTTCCCACACCGGCTCGACGTGAGCCGCCGCCGATGCCGCGTACCGTCGGGTTCCGACTGTGGATCGACCTGTCGCTGAGGGGGAAGGGCGAGGCGTCCCGGTCTCGGTGCCACATTCGATCACTCTTGTTGAAGTCCAACGTGCCCGTGTCGATGTGACGTGTGGGAGGCGCTCGGGGTGGATCGGTCTGCGCATAGGGGCCACGAGCCACAATTTCAGTCGCTGGAGACCGACTGAGAAGCTCAACAGAGTAGCAGATACCACTGCAACATAGTGGCCGATATCACTGCAACAGAGTGGCAGATACCACTGCAACATAGTGGCGGATACCACTGCAACATAGTGGCCGATACCACTGCAACATAGTGGCTGATACCGCTGCAACAGAGTGGCAGATACCACTGCAACAGAGTAGCAGATACCGCTGCAACAAAGTGGCAGATACCACTGCAACAGAGTGACAGATACCACTGCAACATAGTGGCCGATACCACTGCAACATAGTGGCCGATACCACTGTAACAGAGTGGCAGATACCACTACAACATAGCGGAAAATGCAACCGCAACCGAGTAGCCGGTGCCAGTGCAACAGAGTAGCCCATAGCACTGCAACAGAGTGGTCAATATCATCGCAACAGAGTGGTCGATACCACTGCGGCAGAGGGGCCGACATCATTGCAACAGAGTGGCCGATACGACTGCAACAGAGTGGCCGGCACCACTGCAACAGAGTGGCCGATGCCACTGCGGCAGAGGGGCCGACATCACTGCGGCCGAGGGACTGATTCAACTGCGACAGGGCTTGATGGTGCTGGGTTGCCATTGGAAGCGTTTTATCAGCATCATGGGCGTGCTACCATGTCGTAATGAACCTACCGTCGATTCCGAAGTTCTTTTATGTTCAGACAATGGACCACTCGATATCTCTGCCGTCTGATCTTAATTATCCGGAAGCAAACCCACTCACAAGCCCACTCAAGCCCACTCGGCTTGAGTGGGGTTTATTGTTCTCCGAAACATGACTAGGGACGTTATTATACCGAAAGCCTGAGCATTAGATGCTTCAATACTTTTTTTTAACGTGTATGTATTGACCATTCATAACGTCAATCAAAGCCATTCAAAATAATATCGAAGGGGTGACCGCATTTGAAAGCTTCAAGTACTTTTGCAGGTGGTTTTCCCGCCGAATAATTCACGCCAATATTCCCAGTGCAGTTCGCATTTAGGCACTTGTCACGCGCGCTATGTGAGAGATCGATCACGGTTTTTATTAACTGAAATGGAGTAAGGTGAAGATACGTAGCATCTGATCCCATGGCTCAGTTTGTATGAGATGTTTCGTTAATATTTGTGTACAATTAGTGTACACACGTGAAACGGGCATTCCAGGTTCAAGTGCACTGTGCGCTGTTTGCTGTTTGCGCTCTTTGCACTGTGCGCTCTGCTGCGTATTCAAATTTGGCTTCATTTAATGAGCGCGATTAATTGAATGATTGAATGAATGGATTTCATTCACAGCGCACGTTTCGGACGCTTGTTTCTTCGGCAATCAGCCGGGAGTGCTTAACTAAGGCTGTTTTTGGCTATGCTTCTATTGAGCTATTTCTAGATACGACTTCATGAGCACAACTCTGACACGCTGTATTAGAACTGACGTCAACGACGCTAACATAATCGATTCAGATGCATCGAGGACTTCTTAAGCTTTTCCTTTAATGTCGCTGACCTTTAAGGAAGATAATATCTAATTCTGTGCAAGTTTCGAAGGAGCAACTGTGCTTCTAAAACGTGGCCCTCCATCGGCATGTGATAATACCATCACGGGGCGAACTTCTTTGGTCCGTCCCTTTGTCACGTGACTTAATTAATTGACAAAGAGCTTCATCTGGTTGCTTTGTTTTTGGAGCTGTAATACCTGTGAAGTTCCAAGGCTACTGTAAATTTGTCCACCGATTGCTCGGCGACGGGAGCACGCGTTTTCTGTGAGGAACAAAACAACAGTCGGCCCATTACGGTGACGTCACGCTACCCCGTCGCGGTAACGTCATGCTGCCCCGTCGCGGTGACGTCACACTACCACATCGCGGTGACGTCATGTGACGTTATCATGCATCGGCGGAGTGCAGCTGGCGCCGGCCGGCCTGAAAACAGCCGACTGCAGGTGTGGCCCGTACCTTCTGTATGGACCTCGCGCTCGCTGTCGTTAATAATCACGCCGTGTTTGGTGGCCTGAAGCCGGACTCGGAGATGCGTAAGCTGGTGCTTAAGCGGCGCCCTTGACTTGGTCCCGTGCGAAGCTACGCTGCTACCATCCAGCCCCATCACCCGGCTGCCACATTGGAATTCCGGTCACACCGTTCCTATTCGTTCTCAAGTTGTCATCTCGCTGCCGCCAGCCTTTCCCAGTGACGCGATTAAGAAATATGGACATTGCTGCCCTAAAGAAGAAGCTTGGGTTCTTTTACGACGCATTCAACCGCTCGGACATACAACGTCGCCAACCTCTCACGCCGATTGGTCGCGGGTGGACTCGGTAAATGACGTCGGCTGTGATTCGAACCCACGATCTTGCGATCAAGAGTCCGACTCTCTACTAACTGAGCCACCGCGGCCCCCGGACATTGCTGCCCTGATGAATTTCAACTAACAACTATGATCTGAAATGATCGAAACGCTTGGAGGCATTTATCAAAGCACCAGCAACCAGTTCTAGGACTCGCATGCCATCAGCCACCGGTGGCGCCGCCGAAGTCTGCCACGCCCGACAACAAAACGCAGAAGTCAGGCGTCAGTCTGCCACGCCCGACAACAAAACGCAGAAGTCAGGCGCCAGTCTGCCACGCCCGACAACAAAACGCACAAGTCAGGCGTCAGTCTGCCACGCCCGACAACAAAAAAAGTCAGGCGTCTGTCTCCCCCCCCCGACAACAAAACACAAGTCAGGCGTCAGTCTGCCACGCCCGACAACAAAACACAAGTCAGGCGTCAGTCTGCCACGCCCGACAACAAAACACAAGTCAGGCGTCAGTTTGCCACGCCCGACAACAAAACACAAGTCAGGCGTCGTTGCCACGCCCGAAACAAAAGTCTGCCACGCCCGACAACAAAACACAAGTCAGGCGTCAGTCTGCCACGCCCGACAACAAAACACACAAGTCAGGCGTCAGTCTGCCACGCCCGACAACAAAACACAAGTCAGGCGTCAGTTTGCCACGCCCGACAACAAAACACAAGTCAGGCGTCAGTCTGCCACGCCCGACAACAAAACACACAAGTCAGGCGTCAGTCTGCCACGCCCGACAACAAAACGCAGAAGTCAGGCGTCAGTCTGCCACGCCCGACAACAAAACGCAGAAGTCAGGCGTCAGTCTGCCACGCCCGACAACAAAACGCAGAAGTCAGGCGTCAGTCTGCCACGCCCGACAACAAAACGCAGAAGTCAGGCGCCAGTTTGCCACGCCCGACAACAAAACACAAGTCAGGCGTCAGTCTGCCACGCCCGACAACAAAACACAGAAGTCAGGCGTCAGTCTGCCACGCCCGACAACAAAACACAAGTCAGGCGTCAGTTTGCCACGCCCGACAACAAAACACAAGTCAGGCGTCAGTTTGCCACGCCCGACAACAAAACACAAGTCAGGCGTCAGTCTGCCACGCCCGACAACAAAACACACAAGTCAGGCGCCAGTCTGCCACGCCCGACAACAAAACGCAGAAGTCAGGCGTCAGTCTGCCACGCCCGACAACAAAACACACAAGTCAGGCGTCAGTCTGCCACGCCCGACAACAAAACACAAGTCAGGCGTCAGTCTGCCACGCCCGACAACAAAACGCAGAAGTCAGGCGCCAGTTTGCCACGCCCGACAACAAAACACAAGTCAGGCGTCAGTCTGCCACGCCCGACAACAAAACACACAAGTCAGGCGTCAGTATGCCACGCCCGACAACAAAACACAAGTCATGCGTCAGTTTACCAGGCCCACAACAAAACACACAAGTCAGGCGTCAGCCTGCCACGCCCGACAACAAAACACACAAGTCAGGCCTCAATCTGCCACGCCCGACAACAAAACACACAAGTCAGGCGTCAGTCTGCCACGCCCGACAACAAAACACAAGTCAGGTGTCAGTCTGCAACGCCCGACAACAAAACACACAAGTCAGGCGTCAGTCTGCCACGCTCGACAACAAAACACACAAGTCAGGCGCCAGTTTGCCAGGCCGACAACAAAGCACACAAGTCAGGCGTCAGTCTGCCACGCCCGACAACAAAGCACACAAGTCAGGCGTCAGTCTGCCACGCTCGACAACAAAACACACAAGTCAGGCGTCAGTCTGCCACGCCCGACAGCAAAACACACAAATCAGGCGCCGATCCGCGCGGCTTTCCCAACAAACCGACGCACCTGGATGCCAAAAATCGGTCTCGACGCCGCGTCGGCGCAGCTCACGTCCGCCACGACCGCCGCGGCGCCGTCGGCGGCGAACGCGTCACACATGGAGGGCGGCGGGCGGAGTGCCGCGCCTCCAGCGGAGACAAGGCGAGGCAAGGCCGTGCGGCCGCCACGCGTCGCTGGCGACCACCGCCGCCGGTATGTGACATCACTTCACGGCCAGCATCGCGGCGCGACGGGCTCGCGGGGCGTGGCACCGCGTAGTCGCGAGCCGACCCGCTGATGTCAAGCCAACAGCAGGCCGGCGCCACACATCGGGACCGACCCACCAACCCGACTGTGTCAGCAAGTCGTCTGCTCGTCGACCTGATTAGCTCTCTCCGGTCAGATCCTCACACCCCGCCTCGGGAGGCGGTTGATAAAAGCACCCCCCTCGAACTCCAAAACTAACCGATGTATGAACGTGAACCGGGTATCGCTGGAACGCCCTCGACGAGTAGGGCCTGAAGATGGCTTTATTTTTACATTTAAATAAATTTGGGGCTCAAAACGGCGGTTTTTAGAAAAAATGGCCTTTTTTTTAATGTTCACATCTCCATGTGTGGTGAAGACACAGAGTTAAAGCGCACGCCATTTCAGAGTTAATTACCCAGCGAATGTCACAAAATTGTCACATTGGTCCATCATTGGCTAAAATTGGTGGTGACCGTAGGTCACTGACCTGACCTTAAGCACAAGTCCAACACATACGTGCTGTGAGCACCGCAGATTGTAATCATGTGGTAAGCTTCACTTCAATTTATTTTCACTGACATGAGCATTAAACAAATCCAAAAATTGTCATAGAACAATGACCACGGATGACCTTTACCTTGACAATGATCCATAGTTTTGGTTTCATTCGGTAATTTAGGTCGTGCAATGCAAGTTTAATACTACTTAGGCCATGAACACTCAGAATAAGCCATGCAAACAGGATGTATGAATAGGTTCTGCCCGCTTTGCGCTCTTTATCTTGACCTGGCCTCAGATCACTTGACGAAAGTCAATCAAATCGGAAAAGTAACTGCTCCCCATATGTCTGCATGCATACCAAGGGAAGAAGCCCGGTTAGAAGAAGATGCTTATATCAGTCTAGAAAACTTGGTCCAAAATTTGCCATCACCTCAAGTCACTGATCTGACCTCAGACAGAAGTCCGAGATAAACGTTTTGTAGGCATTGCATCATTGTTCTTACGTTCCAAGTTTCATTTAAATATCTTCTCAATTAGATGAGGTACCGGTTCTGAAACATTTTTGGGGGTGGTCCTCTGACTTGAGCTAAGCCAACGACCTTACATGACTCAAGGTTGAAACTTCCACATCAGACGCAAAAAAAAACGATGGAGGAAAGGGCATTGAAAATGTTGCGGCGCCGCGGGTCGCCATTTTCTCTATCGTGGGAAAACCTTAGGGGGGGGGGGGCGTAAAAAGATCCCCCTGAGACCGGGCGGGTTAAGCAGCAGGTTCGCGTGGGAACACAGGCTACATGAGAGGATTCACGCCAATGTAAGCGTAAGCCAACATCTGGAAAAGGTTCGGTGGATATTTGTCGCTTTTGCCTCAGGGTGATCGCCAACGCAAGCGGCGATTAGTCGGTGACCAGACAGATGAACAACAATTAACTACGAGCGACGGTGAAGCAAGTACATCAGAACATATTGTGTATTTCGAAAGCAATTCATACGAACTAGCCCATCCGGTCCGGCTCGGACCGATCGGTCACGCTTTCGAAACTTCCGGACCGATCCGACTGTCACGGTTTCGACACTTGACTGCTTTTCTTAATTACAGCGCTTCAGATCATAGTCCTTCACTCAAAATTAGATCTACTCTTTTATTTATGAGCTACAGCAAGCTAAAACAGATACTTTCTTTGAAGTACCTGTATTATGTGTTCAAAGAAATTACTTCCCAGGTGATCCTCACGGTGTCGGCTCGGCCGCCACCGGCCCGGCCAGCCGCCGGCGACGCGACTACATCGTGCCACGTGACCTGAGTGCCCCAGGGTCGAGCCGTGGCCTGAAGGC